>ML677346.1:1058012-1160473 GCA_007922305.1 Dermatemys mawii
CCAGGCTCCTGCCAGCCGGGGTGTCAGTCCGCTGCCAGCCTGGGCTTCCTAAACCCAGGCTGGCAGCGGACTGAGACCCCAGCTGGCAAGGGGCCAGCGGGGGAACCTCAAAGCAGCGGGAGGCTGAGCACTCAGCCTGCCGCCACTTTGGGGCTTCCCCTGCTGACCCCTGTTTTAGATGTCCCGGTTAATCCACAGCCCGGTTAACCTGAGCCCGGATAATCAAGAGTCTACTGTATTCCCCAAATGAGAAGTAGATCAACTCCATTTACCCATATTTACCCTTGGCAACATGACCAAGTACATGCTGCTGCATCAAAGACCCAAATGACGTATTGTAGCATACTCTGGTTTTCAGTGAGGGGTTATGCCTCCCTCCCTTCTGCCCATTTACAACCTAATTTTTGCATGCTTTTCAAATATCAGTAGCTCAGGGCAGATATCGCGTTAGTTAAAATAAAGTAATTGATTTTAAAATATCAGATATTGAGATTATGTTTAGACAGAAATCTGCCAACAGGCTTCTTTTAAAAAAATAAATTCCTAGCCCCATCCTATATGACAGGGGTGGGCAAACTTTTTGTCCTGAGGGTCCATCGGGGAATAGATATTGGATGGTAGGTTATGAATGCTCACAAAATTGGGGTTTGGGTGAAGGAGCGGGTGGGGCTCTGGCTGGGAGTGTGAGTTCTGGCGTGGGGCTGAGGATGAGGAGTTTGGGAGGTAGGAGGGTGCTCTGGGCTGGGACTGAGGGGTTAGGAGGGTGGGAGGGGAATCGGGGCTGGCGCAGGAGTGTGGGAAGGCGTGAAAGCTCTGAGATAAGGCTGAGCATGAGAGGTTTGGGGTGTAGGAGGGTGCTCCAGGCTGGGATCAAGGGGTTTGGAGAGAAGGAGGGTGATCAGGACTGGGGCAGGAGGTTGGGGAGAGGCTCAGAAGAATGTTCCATTCCGTATACTCTTATTTTTTGTAGCACAAGATCGTACTTTGTCTTTGTTTAAAACCAGTTCAAATTAAGAAGGGTCAGATCAGTTTCATCTACCATATATTAAAGCTTTCATTTAATCAGTTTTAACTCTTTCACCAGAGTAAAACATATGTGACCACAAATCACTCATTTGACTCCGAGTAGGAGTGAAAACATAGGGCATGTTGTTTTAATGTATTGAAAAGCTATTTTAAGTAATTTTTAGACGTTAAGACTCCTTCTCAGAAGTATACAATTGGACTTCCAGGTTTACAAATACAAACTACTTTTTGTATCCCTCTTCAATAAAAAAAAGTCCCTGAAAGATTGTTAGTATCTTCTACCATTCAGATGTGTATGTCTATATTGCGTGTGCATGTTGCCAGGCAAAAATTAAGTTAAAATGGAATTAAGGATTTAAAGTATGTATATCGGTAATTTATGGTAAAATGCATTACAAGGAAGATATACTGGAGCATGATAAACCCAGGATTTTCAAAGTTAAGGTTCAATTTGAGATAAATCTAAACATGGACATGCAAAGCTAACCTTAACTCTGCCCAGCCTACAATGCAATAACCTTATGAGTAGGTCATGTTATTTATGGTCCCATATCAGATTTAACTGATTTTTGAAAAATCATTTGGGTTTTTTTCCTCATTGTTCCTGATGGAGAAACTTCAGTTATGAAAAACAATGGCAAAAAAGATAATTAGTCCTAAAGAGTATTCAAATATAGTGTAATGGATGTAGCACTGCTCTGTAATTTCTGAATATTGCAGGTTAACCTGGAAACAAGCCGGAAGGACAAAAGAATAACTCAAGATAAGCTACCCCTCAGTTAATACCTAAGGTTGTTAGGGGACAGTAGCTCACATTTTGTTCCGAGGAATCTGGCTTCATCTCCTGCTGAGCCTGGCAGGCTGGTTTTGACATGCAGGGCCAAAACCCAGGAGCTGATAAGAACAAAAGAACTCCAACTATTTTAAAAGACTCTTTCTCTCTGCACCCCATAGAGTGTTTTAGGAACGTGGGTGAGGATAGTGTAGTTCAGGGCCTGGTCTAAGAGAAGGAGAAGTAAAAGCATGAGGCCTAACATCGGAGGGAATACACTCAGAAGGACGTGGAAGGGGATAGAGATGCAGCTAGTCCTGCAGTCATGACATGTAGCATATGAAACAAGATTCAGTGAGTATGAAAATATAGGAAGTTTTAAGGGTCTACATTTTTTTGTTACTGTGATCATTTATTGTAAATAAAAAATAATTTAAGTAAATTCTCAGAAGATTCATTCTGTAATCAGTGCTGTAATTTTGGGGAGGATACACTGTATTTTTCATGCATGATACAAGTGATTAAATCCCTCCTTTGAGCGCAAAACTCATCTATGGAGTCATGACCAGCATTTACAGAATGATATTTAATATGTAAAAGAGGAGAATATCAACAGGATTGCAATTACTAGTTTCTAATAAATACTGAGTGTGCGCGTGCGTGTGCCTGAAAAAGAAAGTATCCTTTTCATAAAGGGTTTGTGATCTGAAGTTTTGAAAAATTATGAACAACTGAAAAGAAAGGGTTAGAATAGAAAAGCTCAGTAACCGTAACTATATGTGTGGCCTACCAGAATAACTATGATTATATGTTTTTTTTAATATACTTTTACCTATGCTGTTATCTAGAGCTGCTTGAAAATGTCAAAGTTAGAAATCTTGGTTGTTTTTTGGTAAAATTTTATCCCTGTTTTTGGTACAAGATCTACTACAAGTCTCAAACTTCAGAATATTATTTCCCTATTACCTCTGAGTGTTGTATCTTAAGTTACAGTGAAATTGCCTTCTCTCATCTAAAATGGTACTGTGCTTATACCACAGAGCTCAGAACAAATTATATTGTTTGCTCTGGGTTTGGGGAGCTGTCATTAAGTAATAATAGGGAATGAACAGTACAGTACTCAAGAACCAACCAATAATTGGTTTAAAAAGCTTTAATAAGTCTTAAAAGGAGCTTCTAATTTTTTAAAAAATGCTTTTAGGGAAAAGATGTCCGTTTTGTTTTTAACAGAATGAGGAGTTCTGATGTTGCTATTTACAGCAAACCATTATAGCCTTATTGACATTCTCCCTCTGCTTCACATTTCTTTGATCTTAACCTCTGTGCAGTAACTGAGCAAGCAGGGGAACATGAGTTTTGCAAGAAGTGAAATGCTTCATTAAACTGGTACATTGAAAACCTTAAATGATACAAAACCTGCAGTCCTTTTTGGTCATTGTAAATGTTTGGAGTGGATCAGTACATGGGAAGAGTTACTCCTTAGTTGTTGGGCATATCAGAAGTTAGGCACTTAGTTTTATGGCCTCTGTTGTTCACAAGGTCAGACTAGATCACTCAGTCCATTCTGCCTTGGAATCTATTAAAGCCCTGGTGCCATTGTAGTCTACTAGAGTTTTGCCATTGACTTCAGCGAGGTCAGCTATTTCACCCCTGGATTCAGTTTCTGCCCATGCAAATAATGTACTGTTTGACCTGGATCATATGCCTCTGTCTGCCCTTGTAAACCTTCTTGTTTCAGAGCATAAAGCAGCCTTTCAGCTGAGGGTTCAGTAAGAACTGTCTCCAAGGGCAAGTTATTCCATAACTACCCACTAACGTATTTCTTGCGTCTTTCTGTGCAGCATGTAATACTGGACATTATCAGAGATTGGATAGTAGACTTGATGGGCCACTTCGTCCCCAAATTCCTGTGTTCCTAGATGGGTATATTGACTGTACCTTTCTTGTAAATGTGTTGAATTAATTGTTTGCAAATTTCTTCAACATCCTTGACTGAAAAGCATTATATACATGCAAATAATTATTGACTTCACATTTTTAATTTGCTAATTTAGGGGTTTTTTTCAAGATGCTGTACTCTGAATCTCAGATTTATGGAAGAGTTTATTCCTTTGGTATTATTCCTTCTATTGATGTATACATACATCTGTATATGTAGCTTTTAGAAGTAGCTGTTACAGTGATAGGTTATCCAAATCACTAAAGTAATAATTAGTACGAAGTCCGTTGGCAAAGAGTAATGATGCCTATTTAGTTTTAGAATTTGTTTTTAAATTCGAAAAGGAAAATCTAGCTTCATTCTACAAAGGGAGAGATTATTACACAGAAAACCCTTTTTAAAACATTCTCTGAATAAATCTTAGATGCTCAAAGCACTTCCCACTGATTTTCACTATTGGTGAGAAGATATAATTAATGATTTCACTCGTTTGAGATAGAGGATGATGTAAGAACATTATTATTTTCTCAAGAAAGGTCCAGAGCCTGACTTGTAAAAATCATATAAAATATGCGTTAGTATTTTGCAAAGTGTCACATTTTGTACAGTTATTGTAAAGATTATCCAGTGCTCAGTTGTGCAACAGATTATTTTAGTCAAAAAATATCAACAACTGAGATGCTAAAACAAGCCAACTATAATATAATGTAATTTCATTGATAGGAATCAGTAATGAAAAGAAAATAAATGTGAAAGGCAGAAGTTCTACCAGCTGTATATTTATGGTTTATCTAGGCTAGGCCACCAAAGTCCAGTGAAGATAGGGAGTCTTTACACAGCTGAGCAGCCTGAATCCTGTAATGAGGTCTGTTGAATTGCATCTGCCAGGATTCTCTCCAATAGTTTATTGGCAGGCTTCTCTTCCCAAAATAAATACTCCTTCCTGGCTTGTCTAATGCATAATTTTGCCAGGAAGAGGATTGCCACATCAGTGCTCTGTCATCAGAAGCATTCTTCATTGGGACTAATGTGAAGCATTCTGTCCATGTATCTCAACTTAGACCAGGAAACTATTTCTGTATTTATTTAAATGAACATATTCGTTTAATTTCTGGCTACATTCATGGCCCATTCCTAATTCTAAGTTCTCTTTTGTGTACAAAGTACAGTGGTCCTGCTGGTACTGGAACCTTTGTTCCTTGGCATCGCCTTATAATGCCGTATGATTGTATATGAATTAGCTCGTTCATGATATCTAGAGCAGGGACCATTTTGTATTCTGAGATTTCACAGCAATGGAATTTGCAGCAGATGATTTGTGCTTCATAAGTTAAACTGTCGGTTAACAGTAAAAAGTAAGTTTCTCTCATTTGAAGGCTGTGAAGAAAACCTTTAAAATATCAACTGCTTCGAGTGGTCTCCTGAGTTTGCACGCAAGGCACATGAAAGTGACAACTCTTGAATGTTGCGAACAGCCTCATTCAGCTCAGTGTGGTGTTAATGCTGAAGACAAATAGTGATTATTTATATAAATATTAACTTTCTTACTGATGGTTAAAAAGAGAAGCATTCATCTTGTATATGTATAGTTGTTGGATGCTGCAACAAATACTGGTATATTGGGAAATGTAGCAAATTGTTCTTAGACAGTAGGAATTGAAGTCTCCAATAAAAATCTCATTTTCTTTCCTTTTGGGAGTTGGGGAAAAAGAGAGACATCCATTCCGTAGTGCGAAAGATCTCAGCATCCCCTCTTGTGCCAAACATTAAAGCAGTCTCCCTTGCTTTTTATAGATGCTAAAAGCTTCAGCCATGTCCAACCAGCTATCAAGATCTCTACCTTTCTCCTCACAAACATATTCAGTTCACATGTGTTCCTGAACTGGGCTTCGTGAGACCTAGGTTCTATTCCTGGCTGCGCCACAGACCTGCCATGTGACTTTGGGCAAGTCACTTCACCTCTGTTTGCCTCTCTTTACCCTTGCCTATCCTGTCTATTTAGAAAGCAAGCTCTTTGGGATTTGGTCTCTCTGACTTTTATGTTTGTATAGTGCCTAGCACATAAGGACCCCATCTCAGTTTAGGTCTCTAGTTGCTACCTTATATAAATGTCAACGAAAAATGACAGTTTAGGGAATAAGACAGGAAATACTTTATAGTACTATCATATTTAATTCAATAAAAGCTCAGTGGAGTCACACTGGCATAGAGATGCAAGGTCAAGTGTATTCAGGTGAGGTCTGGTTCTCAAGACTTCTATTTTTGTTGGCCATACTTCTATTATTTTTTACCATGTCCATAGGACATTCTACCATATGCTAGATTTTATTATTTAGTCTTTGTCATAAAATTGTCAGCTGTGGTGTCAGTTGTTAGGGTTTTCAACTTGGTCACTTTGGGCAAACACATCATCAAACTTGTCGAATGCTGCTAATGCTACCTTACTTTTTCTATTAAGTAGGTACGACAATATGAGAGTTTTGCTTTTCTTCATGTTATAATAGCACTGTGTCTTGGTGCTTATTAAGTAAAAGCTACCACAACATTCCTCATTCATACCTGTCTTAGCTCACATTAGCTATGCCCATCCTCACTAACTGTCATGATCCAAATGTGGGATTCAATGTATGCGATAAAAACCAGAAATGAGGAAACAAACAATTATTTACGCAGAAAACTTAAAAAGCTTTGCTATTAATTCCTTTAAGATAAATAAATTTTTATAATCAGCTTTTTTTATTCTTTATTTCTGAGATGAATAACTTACAAGAATAAAAATGGGGGAACACCGAATTTGTGTGAGAAATATGTATCTTCGTAACTAAACTCAGTGACATGACTCAGAATGAGGCTTATATAAAAAGTCTTCCTCTGGCTGTTATATCTAAACCTGAAAATGGATGATTTCTCATAAAAATTTTAGCAAAAAGATTGAGTATAATTTTTTCAGTGGTTTTGCATGGCAAAACGATAAATAAATTAAGATAGCAAAAGAGAGAAATATATCCTTCCTAGCCAAAACCTAATGAGTGAGTTATATGCCACATAACCCCTTAAGTTTGGGGTTAAGTAAGGTTTAGATAATGCGCAGGCATTTTTGTTTGCTTTCTGCAGTGGGACGAGTTTCACTCAAAGTCAGGGGTTCCCAGACTTGGTTTGCGGCTTGTTTAGGGTAAGCCCCCGCTGGGCAAGACAGTCTGTTTACCTGAGTGTCCACAGGTATGGCCACTTGCAGCTCCCAGTGGCTGTGGTTCACTGTTCCCGGCCAATGGGAGCTGTGGGAAGCGGCACAGGCCGGGCCATGGCTCTCCGTAGCTCCCATTGGCTGGGAACTGCAGCCAGTAGGAGCTGCGAGCGGCTGTACCAGTGGACTCTCAGATAAACAGAGTGTCTCGCGGGCCACCAGGGGCTTACCCTGAACAAGCCATGAACCAAGTCTGGGAACCCCTGCTCTAAGTGAACAAACAAACAATGGAAAAAAATGAAGGCTATCACGTTATTAGGGCTTCCAGATTAAGTGTAAGAGGATAAAATTACCCCCCATAGCCATTTTTCAGTTTATTAATAAAAATAAACATGATAGTTGCCAATTTTATATATTTTGTAACTTTTTTCAGCTTTTCTTTTGGGTTATTCCCTTAAATGGCATGGCTAGATCATCAGAGGGGGTTGTGATTGCTGAAAAGACTAAGCTATCCATTTGTGCACATAACTAGTCTATGTAATCATGTTCCTAACACCATTACCTTTGTCTTCTCCCTAATTTTTGCCAGATCATTTTACTTCCAGTTGTTGCATCTCGTCTGAAATTAGATTGTAAACTCTAAATTTCAAGGAAAACAAATGCCAGGAATCCTATGTCTACAGCATGAGTACTTTTTATTTATTTTATTTTGACAAATATAATTTTTAATTATTTATGATGATGCTTCATAATACATTGGGAAGTGTTTTGTAGTATACTTTATAAAAGCAAAGAAGTGTTAGTAACAGGAGCCTTACCTGCTCTCTTCTGTTAAACCTTCATTAACAACTGTGATGAAACCACGGGGTTTTTATGAGGTTAGTAGATTAGCAAAGTGAGATTTATTTAAATTGTACTGTCGCTCCCAACTTTTTTTAAATACTATATATGAAAAAGAGATATATTTGAATATTTATGTTTGATATTTCAGATCCAGAATGCCAACGATGTGTTAATAGCACCACTGGAAAAGTTTCGTAAAGAACAAATAGGTGCAGCAAAAGTAAGGAACCAATTCTTATTTATTTTATATTTGCCTGAAGTTCACACTATGTTGATTATTAAATTACAGACATTTTAAAGTCATGATGCCATTGTTCTCAGTGTATTTGTATATTGATAAATTGGACATAATTGTTTGCTTCAGAGAAGTGGAGCATTTTAGAAGGGACATTTTAAGGTTCTGGATATATTGCATACCTCAGGTACTAATGGAACCTTTTGTTTTGCAACAAATCTGCCATATTCTTTAAGTGCCTTTATTTTCTGGTATTTAGGTTTAATTCAATTCCATATGGAAAACCAAAAAGTAACCAAGAAATAATTGCAGGCACTCATTTTTGACTAGCCCAAAGTCATTCTAACATGCATTGTGAGCGTCTCCAATGTTCGTATCCTAGCAGCTGAAGAATCAGCGAAAGCAGGAACCTTGAATGAACTTTTTACAGTTTTGTCTGTCCTATGCTCATTGGCTGTTTGCTCCAGTCCTCTCCCTTCCCCTCCATCACAGTTGCTTCACTTCACACCTACCACTTTTACCCTCTTCTCCCCTGTCCTGTCCCCTCACCCTACTTCTCTTCCTCTTTCTTCCGTGTATCTTAATCCCTCCTAAGTAAACACAGTATCACCACGCCCTCCTCTTATAAGTATGGAAATAACGTGATGTTTGCTGCCATCACATTATTCTGCTTGTGTGTTAGATCCCTGCCCCACCTTGTGTCTACCATGTCTAGTTAAATAGCATGCTCTTTGGGGTTAGGTACTGCTTACTATGGTGTTTTTACAAGGCCTAGTCCAATGGGCCCCTGTTCTTGGTTGTCCCTTAAGCACTGCCATAATTAACATGAGTAATCATAATTTTGTGAATCTGGGACATTGTAGAAACTGAATTGATAAATGAAACTGATGAAAGAGAGGAGAAACCAAAAAAGAATGTGGGCTCTAACTTACCTCATCAGATTCATGGAGTGGAAAATACAGTCAATAGATATAAATATACAGCACATGAAAAGATGGGAGTTGCCTTACCAAGTGTGTGGGGGGGTCAGTGCTCACAAGGCCAATTCAGTTAGGGTGGATGTGGCCCATTCCCAACAGTGGACAAGAAGGGGTGAATATCAACATGTAGTTCAGAATTGGGGATGATTTGTTCCTTCAAGTCAGCGGCACTGCTCTGGGTTCCACATGGCCCCACAGTATGCCAACATTTTTATGGCTGACTTAGAACAGCGCTTCCTCAGCTCTTGTCCAATAATGCCCCTACTCTACTTGCGCCACATTGATAACATCATCATCTGGACCCATGGGAAGGAGGCCCTTGAGAAATTCCATGAGGATTTCAACAATTTCCACCCACCATCAACCTCAGCCTGGACCAGTCCACACAAGAGATCCACTTCCTGGACACTACAGTACAAATAAGCAATGGTGACATAAACACCACCCTGTACTGGAAACCTGCTGACTGCTATAGTTACCTACAGCTTTCATTTGGATCACATCACACGATCCATTGTCTACTGCCAACCCCTAAGATACAACAGCATTTGCTCCAATCCCTCAAACAAACAAACACCTCCAGGATCTCTGTGAGACTTTCTTAAAACTACAATACCCACTTGGGGAACTAAAGAAACAGATTGACAGAGCGAGACAGGTACCCAGAATTCACCTACTGCAAGACAGGCCCAACAAACAAAGTAACAGAATGCCACTAGCCATTACCTACAGCCCCCAACTGAAACCTCTCCAGCACGTCATCAAGGACCTACAACCTATCCCAAAGGATGATCCATCACTTTCACAGACCGTGGTGGTTTAAGACCCCTATATAGTTAGCAGAGTGATACAAAGGGCCATAGCAAGACTCACTATTGAGCCGAGGGAAACGTGGGGGCACATTCAGAAAAGGAGTTTCCTAGGTGTAGTCTCTCAGCCTAGAAAGTCCTGTTTCCAGCTCAAAGCAGAATTCTTAAGGTGCACAGAACTCTGCTGATTAGATGTCTTGGAAAGTCTTAAAGGGTACAATAGTTAATAAGCTGCATGATTCTGGTACCAGTCAGTGCTTGCTGAGTACATGTACTGTTTCTGAAATATTGTACCCTTGATTTAAAACTTTGCTGACAAATAATCTGGGAAATCTTTCAATTGTTAATATTGCTTTGGTTTGAAGAAACTATACTAGTTTTATTTCATTCATAATGTGGTGGGCCTATAAAATAGAAAACAGGGCTTGCACTCTTTCTGCATCACAGCAGAGTCACAGGACGAGAAGATATATATGGTAAGAGGGAAAATGGAGAATGTAAGTGATAATATTTGAGTGTTTTCTGTACTACTGTATAGCAGAGAGAAGCAGAACCCTCTGTACAGGAACTAACACACGTTTAGAGTAAATTCCTGCTGTGGACTTGTGGTCAGATTTCTGTGGACAAAGATGATGTTTTTTTCCCCTCATGTTTGATATTTTTTGTGTGTACACAACTGCATGCTTTCCTCACCACACTGATGTCCTGCTATGTAGATGCAGACCGTGGGAATTTGTTTTTAACTAGTCTGCAGATAATAGAGTTTAATGCCATCTGAAAATGCTTTCTATTTTTTCTTACGAGTTTTCATTCCTACATGCACTGAAAGTTTGATTCTTTGTGTTGCTATTTAATTTTGTAATAACAGCTTCAGGGACGTGATTGCCTTTTCTGTAGACACTCACTGTGTTGTTGACAGGCATTCTGTCTGGAGAAGCTAAACAAAACTCTATCCAGAGGTCATTAACAGGGCTTATTAGTCAGGATGCTGAGGTCATTGTAGAGCAATGTGCAGCACACCCTCTCCCCTTTAGATATATGCAATCAGTAACTCTCTAGACAATTCATACTTCTGTGTTTGGGGATTGCTCACTCCAGGTCGCTGCTACCCTTAACAATAACACCAAACACTTTGTATAGGGCTCTAGCTGGGCAGAGCATTTTACAAGCATTAATTAATTCTTACAGCATCCCTGCTGGGTAGGTGTGTCCCCATTTCATAACTGGGGGAAAAGGGACATGCAGAGGACAACACAACTACTAAGTGACTGAATTAGGACTGGAACCCAGATCTTCCAGCTCAGTCCTGTGCCTAATCTATTGGAGCTTATTACCTCTCTTTTGGACCGTTAGGTTCCTGGGTTGACGCCTGTTAGGCTCAGCCACCAGATGGAAGCTCTGCTAGTTGGTTGTTTTAGAAAAATCCAATATAAAAATTTGTCTTTTCTTCTTCTGCTTTGCGTTAATTCAACTGTAAGCTTCAGTGCTGGGTGGTTCAGACCACCCACATAGTCTAGGTTATGATTGGGTATGAGATGAGGTGGATCTGTCAAATAAAGGGCATTATGATGAATGAGAGCAGCACAAAGAGGTGATATTAATTACACTTAATGTTCTTTTTTGTTTTAAAAAAAGCCTGAGAACCTCTAAGAAGAATGGTAAATCTGTGAAGTACAATAGGAATGGGTTAGTAATAAAGGTATGAAAAACTGAGGCTATGTCACCACTACAAATTACTGTGGTAAAGTTTACATCGCCCAGGGGTGTGAATAATCCCCATGCCTGAATAATGTAAGTTATACCAACCTAAGCACCGCTGCAGACAGTGCTGTATCGGTGGAAGAGCTGCTTCTGCCAACATAGCCACCACCATCTCTCCCATCAGTTTAGCGCATCTTCACCAGAAGCTATAATGTAGACATAGCCTGAATGGTATTACACTGCCAGGGAGGGTATGAACATTTACCTTGGTCTATGTTCACCTGGGTTCAACCACTGAGTTTTTGTTTTTGACCAGGCTAAATGCTTAATTGGTCAAAAGAGTGAGTTTCTTACAAAACTCCTTAGTTAACACGGGTTTGCACAGAAGATGTGGAAACCTTTAGTGAACCTTTGGCTGAACGTGGCGTGATCTTTGCATATGTAACAAACTGGAAACCCAGTTTGGACTTTTGTAACAAAAGCTTCACAGCACTCTAAGGATATTTGTATGCAGGGATTTCGTTTATACTTGACATCTTCACTGGGCTCTCAAACTCTCTGGTGAGTGATAAAGGTGCCAAAGATGCAAACCTCCCCATCTTCTGCTCCAACAGGGAAGATGCACTTCTTTGAACTTGCTTTTTTCTAACGTAAACTGACAGCAGCACGTACATTAAAAAAAAAAGAAAAAAAAACCAAACCCTAACAAAACAAAACCTCCCTACCAAACAATACAATAAACTGCACACACAGTTCTCCCCCTGAAGAGAGGATGAGAGAGAGAACTAATCACAAATGACAGATGTTAGTCACATTGTGAATGCACTATTGCAAGTTGCTCAGACACTATCGTGATGTGTGTATAAGAGCTTATATAGAATCATACAGAAAAAAGCAATATATTTAGAGGTAATTTTTGTCTGATTTTTTTTTTTTGAGAAATTAGGCATGCAAAAGTAGGTTGAATTGTGCACCTAGTTTTAATGCACAATTCCCACAACTGCAAGCACCGTTCAAGTAGCTAGGTGTGAAAATGGTTCATCTGCCTTTGTGACCACATTTACCTGGTTTGTGCTTTTATATTCTTTTAAAAACATGTTCTGAATATTGTATCATTTTCTTTCTTTATCTGATATTTTCAATTTTAATTGTTTTACTCCTCTTAAGTTTAAAGTATGAACCATGTTGAAATAGCACCTTGCATCAGAGGTGAGCATTATTACCATGTATACATGTCAGTATGAGCTGTCAGAATTAAGTGGGGAAGGAAAGAACGTGAGGAAGAGTTTCGAGTATTTAGGTTTTCTTTTTCTTTTTTAATTACTGGATTTACTTCAATAGGAGCTGCATGTATACCTTAAAGCAAATATAGGCTCACAGAGTTAAATACAAGGGTTAGGCAGAGGCTTTCTGATAGAATTGTGATAATGCAATTGAACAAATCAGAAAGATTATTGAGGATAAACTATACCTAATATATAGTATAAAGCTGTACATCTGTATTTTATATTCAGTGTCACCATAAACCCAGTGAGTAAAATTCAAATTGTTTTCATATATCACAAGAATTTCCAGTAATAAAGAATAATCCTTTGTAAGTGCTTCAAAATATGCAGGTATCCAATCAAAAACAAAAGCTGTCCCTACAGATCTTGGAGATAAAATATTAGTGTTTGTAACCAAACCATCAGTACACAATCTACGTCCCTTGCTGCCCTTCTTGATTATTTATGTTACTTGCTCTTCTGTTTTTATTGCGCATATTTCAGTTCTTTCTTTTCTGTGTACACTCAGTTTAAATAAAACGGAGAGCTCTCTGGAGACTACAGAAATCCAGCCTTCCATTAGGTAGCCTGATGATTTAGTCCATCTGAGTTGAAAAAATGACCTCTGTAATTGTTGTATAAATCATAGCAAAAGTGGAGTGAGCTAACTGGGAAAAAATTTCAGGAACGAAGCAACTTACCTTATTTGGTAAATGTGGTTTGCTGGTCCCCAGCTGGTAACATTGGTGAAATCATTGTGTGATGTCTTGTGTGCACTAAGGCCAAACTCTTATGTTTCTTTTTATCTATCAAGTACAGTATTTAGCAATATTTGTTCAAACGTTCATTGACTTTTACTGCAGACTAAATCAGATCAAAGAGCAAAGAAGCAAACTTAGATATTTTTTTTAGGAGTTAAAAGAACAGTGTTGTTTTTCCTTTTTAAAATTTCTTGGTTCAGAAAATAATTTCTTCTATCCCAGAGGAATTTCTGTTGTTGTTTTTACTTTAATTCATTCTTAGCTACAAGTATTCCTTTTAATTTGGAAAACAAATTCATGTTCACTGCTGGGATTAATTTACCCCAGCTATATTTCACGGCAGCTTACTTAGTCTAGCCACAGAAGTTACAGTGTAGTTTGTAACTGTCGCATTTGTCTTGCCCAACAGTATAACACTCATAAAACAAAATGAAAATATAGCTTTTACAGTTACATTATGCAGAAGTTATTAGAGTTTCTTGGCGAGTCACTCTATAGCAACAGAAAATCCACTATGATTCCATAAAGGAAACTTAGTTTAGTTTAATTTTAGGATATTCGGTGCAAATGCTAACTGGTTTTTAATTGCAGTAAACAGAAAGACTCCTTCATTTTAGAAAAATGGGCATAGTCATTATGTCATGGTAAGCCAGTATCTGAACAGGGTCAGCATTGGGCCTTGCATGTCCTCAAGGTCACCAGTTTTGAAATCCTTTAAGTATCAGTGTGAATCTGAGCTGTCGTGTAATAAAACAAAAGTACATATCAAGTTATTTTAATTGTAAGGCTGTAAGCAATTGCCCGTTTTTTAAGCCATCCATGGCCTGTGCCCAGAGGCAGGTCAGTGTGGGGATTTTAAGCTTTTTGTCTTGCCCCAATTTGTGCTCAATACGAGATAGCGGGGACAGAAGCTGGACTTTTGTGAGCTCCCCTTTATGGCCAAGGGGCTGCTGCCTCTTGACCCTGTTCCTGTGCTGGCTTGATATTGTGGGCAATGGAAGCAATAGAGCAGCACAGTGGAAGAGACAGCTCACCTGGCAGTTGGCAAAAAGGAAGAATAAACTCTTCAACACCAGCATCATCTTCTCTCCCTCCATGTAGTCTCTTCTCCCCAGCAGAGGAGAAGAGGGCTCCAGCCACTCTCCCAACCATTCAATAACAGCAGCTCCCCTGGTTACTCTTAGTAACATCATGAAGGTGGGGAACTCTTTCCAGTATTCACCCCCTTGCTCCTCATCCTGAGAGAGAAGTGTGAATCTCAGGGGCTGGGAGGAGGGAAGGTACCTGGGGTTCCCCGGTAAGTGGAGAAAAGAACGAAGGAATCTAGGGATGGTAATAGTGATGAGGAAAGAACAGACAAGAGATAGTTGGGTGTGGGCTGGGGAGAGGGAATGGGATACAGGGCAAAAAGGAAAGAGACTATGTGGGTAAGAGCATAGGGGAATGGTCAGAACAGAAGAGGGGTGAGTGAGAGATAAAGAATAAGCAGAAATGAGACAGTCGTTCTCTTAATATAAACATTTTATTTTCAGAAATGGCTTAACCCAATCTTTTGATTCTTGTTTCTGTTTCTAATTAAACAAAATTGTTTCTTCGTCTAAAACTGCCCCAATGCCAAGGTCCAGCCTGGAATCCAGAGCAAAATTTTATTGCTAGCTTGCAATGGACCTATAACCATAGCACCATGATGGTGACACAGGAATATGTCGTCTTTGTCTTTGTTCAGAGTTAGAGAGATTAAGAGGATTTCTGAGGTTAGAAAGAATTGGCTTGGCTTTATATTTTTGTTCAATTTCTTGTAAATTGTTTTAGTCTGTGTTTTATGTAAAGTGTCTACATTGCCAACTATGAGCTGATGCATATTTATAAAATATCCCCATAATATTATCGTCGTCATCTGAGACAGCTTGCTAAATTCATCTTAAAATTATTTTTCATTTATTCTATTTAATTATTTGAGCGAAGCCTAATAGACCTATCATAAATGCAACTCCCTATAAACTGGATATTTACTCCACTTTTATAATGCTAGAAAGCATGTAACTGTGGTCCGCCGCTGAGCAAAGGCTGCACAGACACCAGAGGATTACACAGGAGAACACAAGCACTTTGTTGTAAACATTTTGGCTTTAAAAAGGCATGTTTTGATATGAGCCTTATAACAAGTAGTATATAAAGCTTCTGCAGCTTTGACAGATTGACCGAAGCGCGCTGGGGAGAAGGTTCAGCTGTGCCATCTTTTAACTTAGGGTGACCAGACAGCAAATGTGAAAAATCAGCACAGGGGGTGGATGGTAATAGGAGCCTATATAACAAAAAGACCCAAAAATCGGGACTGTCCCTATAAAACCAGGACATCTGATCACCCTATTGTAACTTGTTGTTTTTCCATAAAAATAAATAACTAGGTGACACAGGTGAAGAACTTAGCATGCTGAGGGCAGACATTCCTGATTCCAGCTCCATTTCTGGCACTGCCAGCCCTCTCTATATTTCTATTGAACAGTATGTAGCTACCTGCTCACAGCTGAGTAATTTTCAGGTTAATTTGGCTGGTTATCTTTTCTGGTACCTAAAGTGATCATCATTTTGAATTTAAAATTTGCCAACAATTACTACATGTCAGTAGATACATTTCTGAGGTAAGCTTTAGCCTGTCCGAAATCATAGTAAAATACTGAGTTATAATAACTAGTATATCGCTGTGTAATAATTGCATGCAAGTCCTGACTCGTTAATGGGGAACATGGAATCCACATGGAATTACCTTAGCAATTTTCTTAATAAGCCATATTATAAATAGGTAATGTATAATATAATTGTGCCAGTTACAGGGGGTCAAAATTTTTAAGTCTGACATTTTTAAATGAAAAAGGACCTTATTTTCATGAAAAGAGAAATTCTTTTTCTTCTGATGTATTAATAACAACAAAAGATTACTGAAACATATTAAATGATATGTGAAAGAAACAGGGAGAGAACATAATTTTTTATGAACTTTGAAATGAAGTTTTTCTAACTTTTTTTCATTTTTTCAAAAAAAACCCAACATATTGATGGGAAATAGTTACTTTTTTTTTACTTGCCCTTCCCTTTATTTGCATTAGAAAAGAGGGGATAAAAGTAGGAAGGATGAGTTTTCCCCCCTCTTTTTCTCCTTTTTATTCCCTCTTTTCTCCAGTGAAGGAAATTTAGTGAATTAAGTTAGCCTCTTGACCGGAAAAATCAAAATTTGACCAAAATGATATTTTTTTCCTTGAAAAATTTCATTTCAATCATAAATTCTGTTTTCATTAGAAAAAAAATTTCAACCAAAATTTCAGCTTACTCTAACAACAAAGTGTGTTTATATAATACTTTCTCCTAAGACCTATTGGTACCTTACCAAATATATAAGTAAAGCACAATTAAAATTTTTAAATGGACAAAATGGATCATTGTATTACAAATCAAGCAAACAATTCCCCATAAATTTCCTCCCAACATTCTATACATAATAAAGTATCCCCTTTGTTGCAAAGTTCAATAAAGAATGAGTCCAGGTGAAGTGGTAAGAGGCGATTTATTCGGTTACAGCATCCAGACCGCTCATCCCTCTCCTTCTCGCGACCAACAGAGTGAGCCCCAAATTCTGGTTGCAGCATCTTTTATCCCCAGTCCTTCCTTGGTCCCCACCCTCTATCTCATTCTCTGAATCATCCTTAGGCTTCCTGTTCTTACGGTTTGAGGGACATGATTCACAAGGCCATTGGTTGTATTACTCTTGCTGTATTGGGGAGCTTTGACCTAAAGGACACTACTCGTAAAGTAATTGGCTAGTAGCTGTGTTAGGGAGATTCGGCCTAAAGGACACTATTCATAAAGCTATTGGCTGTCTTGCTCTGTGGTGAGGCAAGGGCCTTATTGCATTGCTATGAGGCAAGGGGCTGTTTTGCTTTACTATGAGGCAAGGGGCTGCATTGCTTTACTCTCTTCCTGTTACACAGGGGGCATTGCTTTTGGGGAACCATGAGGGCAGACTCTTATTCCTGGATCCCGTCTCCAGCTCCCTGCAGGCCCGATCCAGCGGTCTTCCTGTTTCCAAACCCACACTCTTTATTCCTCATAAAACTAAAAGGAATGTCTTGTGTTTCAGTGGTTGGAATGTCACTCATAGATATATATGAAAGACTGTGTGAATTGTGGTCCAGCTTCCTCCCTCCATATTTGCATGCAGATTTAAGTTTTTCGTAGCCCTGAGTGACATAGCTGTGTCAATCTAATTTTTAAGTGTAGACCAGGCCTAATTGTCCTTGCCACCTGTCACAGGGTCTGCATGGGTCCTGCATTCTGGCTGGTTACAATAAAGGTCTTGACTCCATCTCTGTGTTTCACCCAAGTGACCTTTATTTACAGTGCTTATTTCTTGGCTTCAGTGCAACAAACAGTGCTCCTGCCAATCCCCCGACAGTTACCCCACTGTCTTGGTTCCTGGGTCTCCAGGCCCCTGAGGCACCTTGCTGGCAGCGAGGAGACAGGGTAGCAGCCTCCTGTTCCCTGCCTGGCCTCCTCAACTGACCATGAGTCAGGGTTTTTATAGCCCTCGCAGCTCCCAGCCTCAGCTGTAGCCCTTTAGCCCAGCCTAGCCCTGCGAGCTAGGCCTCATTAGGGCTTCCAGCTGGGCCATCTGCTGGTTACGGCCAGCCCCTGCCCCGGGACCTCCTGCCAGCAAGCAGGGTTTAGCATGCAGAGGCAGGGCATTCTAGGATTTTTTACTCCTGCCCTGCCACACCATCCCATGAGGAAAGACAAGATACCAGGGGTATAGTTTAACTAGGCTGCAACTTCATTAAGTAATACATCTGGAAATTATGCAGCAATAACTCGTCCAGTGGAAGTTAACCTTCTGTAATCTGTCCCAGCTGTGGGAGGGCTGTCATCACCCCCATTCCCATTAACTTGGTCCTAGCAGTGTTGTTGGGACTCCATGGTCCTACCCTTGTATGAGGGTTAACAGGGTGAGAAGGAGGGGGTTGTTTCCACACTTCATCAGACATAAGCAGCCCGAACCCCATTTCCACCTCTTGAGGAGATACACTGGAACTGGATGAGGAGAAGGTATCAGGGAACTATGACCTGCTCTTGACTGAATACTTACAATGAGCATCTGCCGACCCTACCCACTAAGCCCATGAGCTGTTGAGAGGGAGGTGACAAGAATCCAGACCTCCGAAGCCAATCCAACAATGTGGAAAAATTTTCTTCCTAGCCCCCCAAACACAACTAGCATCAGGCCCCCACAGCAAGGCCAAACTCTACATCTACAGGAAGAGGAGATTTTTCTCGTGGGCTTAAAATGGTGTCCCGGCGATGGGGAAGACCTAATAAGCTATCCCCATGGGTTCTTGGGAGCTAATAGGCTTAGCTTAGTTTGTACCCTTCAAAGCAACTAATCAGCCAAGAAGGCCCGCTGTCTCCCTACCTCAAACCTATGTCTATGAGGCTCCCCAGGAGAGGATTAGTCCTCAAAGGGGCCAATTGTTCTCTTAACTCTGCTGGCCCAAACAAAGTCTTCCTACCTCTGAGACTACCAGGGGCATCATTTGAGTGGATGGGGCTGTTATTTTAGATCATCATTTTAAACAGTTGTCTAGAAATCCTGATGTCCAGGACTGTGTTCCTGTTTGTGACATACATGCATGTTGGTCTCTGGCCATATATATTTGGCTATGTAAATTTCAGTGGAGTGTAAATTTTCATATATTCCTGCATTTCCTTTTTTCTTGTTCATTTGGAGATGGAATTTTGGCATTTGGTATTTGTTTCTCCATGATTTTGGAATTTAGGTGCTTGCTTTGATTGCTGGTTTAAACTGAGTTGTTATTTGCATAGAATTCATCATCAAATGAGGAGTTGTTGTTTGCTGTGAAAGTAGAGCTTGACTCAAATGATCCAGAAGGCAATGACTTTTAACAGGTCAGGCTTTTGAGGGCCAGGGAGCTTGGGGACAGCCAGTCCTGTATGAAGATAAGATCTTTTTGAGAACATGTGTTTGAGCCTGGGAGGGGATTTTAAAATCCAGCTGATAAGTGGTCAGGTGATTCCTATGAAGAACTGAAACTGAAAAGAAGAACTGCGGGAAGCTGTGAGGAACCTGTGGCTAGTCCTGGAGCAGGGAGAGAGATGCAAGGCAAAAGCCCTCTGGGCCTCTTCAGAAGACCAGGAGAAAAGGCTGGGTTTATATGAGGAACTTATGTTGAGCTGTTTCATTGTGTTTGAAGAATAAACTGTTCCCTGGAGGTAGAACTTGAACAGATTAACAAACTTTGGGAGCTGGGTTGGAGAAGACAGTTCAGCAGCCGATTATAAATATTTTTTATAGAAAAGCGAAAAAATCTTTACTGTTTTTAGACCGATTTCCCAGGTTGTATCCATAATATAATGGGCAGTGTGTCCTGAAAGTTCAAGCAATGAGATTTCCATTGAAAATCTGAATAGTATTTGTGGGAATGTAACTGCGTTCATACCCAATAATATCTTTTGGGGAAGGTCTTGTTTTTTGCCATCCATAAAAGCCACTGACTTAAGAATAAAAAATTCTATCTGCAGATGCTGGATGCTTCATAATAACAAATATTATTCACTCCAGAGATCTCATCTTTTGGATAATGTCTTTATTGATAGCGAAATAAATAAACCAAACAGATTTGTTCTCTCTCTAGTATAATTCCCTCCTTCTGTGTGTGACAGTTTAATATTATTTTTCACACACATAACTTAGTCCATGTTTAAAGTTTGACGGCAAAGCTTAACCTGTGTGTTTTTAAAAGGCTACTGTTATCCCCCTTTCTAGACTTTAAATTTCTCCTGTTCAAGTGAGGGCTGTTATGATCCTGTGCAGTTGAGTTGAAAGTATTTTAAAAGCCAGATTGTCTCTGACATCTTAAAAATTCCTGTTATGATAAGCAAGACATAAGGAGAAGTGTGTACATCTTATGTATGATTTTTATACGTAGCTGATAGGCTATGTGGTATGCTGTGACTTCAGCAACTCTCTCCTCTATGTTCAGTGGCTTCAAATCGACATGCTATACTTGTGGAAAGAAACCAAAACTAGCACATTGATGTGTGTCGGGGGAGGACTTTCCCACCTACTCTGAAACAGTTCACAAACTCATAATGTTAAAACTCAGCCTCTCCTGTGGTTTTGCTTTAATTAACAGACAAACCATAAGGCAATCTAAAATCCAATCCTGTACTACTTTGCTAGCTCAGAGTTGCTCAGTCAATCTCCCTCACGCCTCTTGTTCTCTCCTGCATTGTTATTCTCTCCATCTGTCGGGCCCTGTTTCCAGGCTTGATATTTTTGGCAGGTATTGCAGGACAGAGCTGACTACAGCACCACCGACAATGAACTCCTTTGGGCCCTAGTTCACATGATCTAACCTGGGATAATTTAAACACATAGGCTTACTTTTTCAGCAACAAGTTTACCAGTGTCTTCAAAACTTGGAAATGTATCAGTTTTGTGTGTGCAAAACATGCATCTGTGCTTGCATAACACAGACTATGTTTGCATATAACAACTGTGACGAAGTCAGTCCAGAAGGGTATAAGAGAGTGCTGGAAGGCAGGTATATCAGCCTCAGGATGTGCAGGTCGCTGTTTCCTGGATAGCCAAACAAAGGCTACTCCAGGCCAGTCAAGACACCTGGGACCAATTGAGAAGCTTCTAGAAAGCAGCAGAAATAGCTAGCCTGATTGGGACACCTGAAGCCAATCAGGGGCTGGCTGAAACCAGTTAAAAACCCTCCCAGTTAGTCAGGTGGGTGTGGATGTCAGGAACTGTGGAAGGAAGTTGTGCTGTTGGTGAGACTGAGCGATAGACAACATATCATACACAAAGAAAGAGGCCCTGAGGTAAGGGTGAAGTGGAGTTTGAAGAAGCAGGGACTGCTGTGGGGAAGTAGCCCAGGGAATTGTATTGTGTTTTGTGGTTAAAAGGTCAGCCATCTTAGCTGATACTATTAGGGTCCCTGAGCTGGAACCCGGAGTAGAGTGCGGGCCCGGATTCCCCCCATCTCCTTCCATACTCTACAGAAATCCTCTTGAGCGGAGAGGTGAGACACAGTTCATACAGCAGGCCGAACTGTGCTTACTGAGCTCTACAGAGCAACAAAGTCTGTGGAGTATTCTTCCCTTTCCTCCTTCCATAGTGGCCTGTGATGAAGGTAGCTCACTAGATGGTGACTCTTGCCAATTATACTGAGAAAGGGAGGTCACCCTGGGGCCTAGATGAGTTTCTAAGGCCCCTAAGTCTGCCAGGAAGCGCAGGACCCACAAATACAGACTTGGAATTTTGTCACACAACCTATGCACCTAAATTAGCATTTGCTCATGTAATTACCGTGTTCTGCATCAGAGAGGTAGCCATGTTAGTCTGGAATTGCAGAAGTTACAGAGTCCTGTGGCACCTGAAGTTTTTAGTTAGTCTTTAAGGTGCCACAGGATTCTTTGTCACACTTGTTCTGCAGCAATAACTGAAGTGAATGTTCATGGTTAGTCACTAATGCTGTATAATAGCAGCAAACACATTGCACCAACTGTGTTGTAGTAGACCACTTCTGCTTCTTTGTGTCTGCTTTAAATATATGTCCTAAAGTGGTGTCGGGGAAACAAATAATTTGCTAATTGTGGTTAGCTAGATGAAGATATTTGATTCACCCTGTTTTCGTCTTTCTGCTTTCTCTTATTACCTTATTCTTACTATCTCCCCCATTCTGGCCATTCTTCACTCTACATTTACCGCCAGCTGAAAAAATTAAAAACTAAAAAAAAGTAGCTTTTTGTAATGTTTTTGTTAGAGAGTAAATTCTTTAGGGCAGGATTGTCTATGGCACAGGACCTTCAAGTAACTACTTGTAGGAACAGTCTTGCAAGGGCATAATCACTGAAATAATGAGTTGCACCAAATAAGTAACAGTTCAAATTTTATTAATGGCATTTCAGGGAAATCACACATTTGATGTGGCGATCAATTAACATTATTCATCCAGCTCTATGAGCAAATTAAATAGCAAAATCATCATAATAGTAATTTGTATATATCTTATTCAGCAAATACAGGGAATGAATAATCTGAAGAATGTATTCCAGCTGGTTCCACCTTGACCATTGCTGAACTGAATACACAAAATAACATGACATGGAGGCACTGCCATTTTAGCTTGCAGCGTTTGGTTACAGTCACCTACATAGTGAATTAAAGGAGATATCATTGGAGAAGGAAGAATGTCCAGTTGTCATAGAGACCTAGGATAAGGTTCCCATTCACACACAATCCTCTTCCTTCATTCCCTGGTTATTCTATTGCATTTGCTTTACTCTGCTCTGTTTTGGTTTGAGGGAGGTAGGAGCAGTGTGGAAATTAGTGGAATCCTGATCTCTAAAAAGATGAATTGGAGATCTGAATATTCAGTCCGCTATTGGTAACACACACTGAGCATAGGGGAGTTAATGGTGGCAGACAGGAAGGATAAAGAGTGCAGCTGAGCAGATGGACGGAGAGAAAAACTGGTAGAGGAGTGTTACGTTCTGATTCACCCCAAAACAGCAATTCCCACACCAGAAGAAAAAGAAGTAAGACGTACAGGTAACCTGTCAGTCAAAATATGTACTAACCATGAAGTAGTGAGGATAGCAACAGTCTGAACAAAGCATAACAGTCCAAACAGCGGATATGTAGCACTAGGACCTGAGTAGCTGCACACACCCTGTGTTATGCAGGTATACACAACAATTTTCCCCTGAAGTCCAAAAAGAATAGGAACACAGAGTTCAAGGAGCAGGAACCAGGAAACAAAACAGGAACAGGAGCATGAAGGCAACAATCATCACAATTTCCTTCTCTTCTCCCCAGAAGTTCAGCAGTATCCAGTCCAAGGGTGGGCAAACTGTGGTCCGCAGGTTGATTTCAGCCTGCCAGTCATTTTAATCCAGCCGTTGAGCTCCCGCTGGGGAGTGGGGTTTGGGGTTTGCCTTGCTCCAGCCAGGGAGCAGGGTCAGGGATCGCTTTACATGGCTCTCAGAGCAGTGGCATGTCCCCTTTCAGTTCCTATGCGTAGGGGGCAGCCAGGGGTCTCCACTCTGCAAATTACCCCAAGCACTGCCCCAGTTTCCATTGGCCGGGAACCATGGCCAATGGGAGCTGCAGCGATGGTGCCTGCAGATGGGGCAACATGCAGCAAAGCCACCTTGCCGTGCCTCCGTGTAGGAGCTGGAGGGGGGATACGCCATTGCTTCCGGGAGCCTCTAGAGGTAAGTGCCCTAAGCTACCTCCCCGGGCCCCAACCCTCTGCCCCAGTCTTGACCCCCCTCCCCCACCGCCCTCCGAACCCCTCAGTCCCAGCGTGGAACACCCTCCTGCACCCCAAACCCTCATCCCCAGCCCCACCCCAGAGCCTTCACCTTCAGCCAGAGCTCTCACCCTCTCCCACACCCCAACCCCAATTTTGTGAGCATTCATGGCCCACCATACAATTTCTGTACCCAGATGTGGCCCCCGGGCCAAAATGTTTGCCCACCCCTGACCTAGCCAGAAGCACCAGGTGATCCCAGGGCCATGAGTTATATCTCTGATTCAGCTCAGGAGGTGGATTCTGTTGCTTTGGTGCAACTTTCCCAGTTGGCCACATGACATCTTCATATGCAGACACAGTGTCCTCTATTATTTGTTTTCCTTTCAGGAGGCAGTAAATCTCACTGGTTAACAAGACATTCTCCCTGTGATGAACGGCACATGCCAAACTCCATATCTCGCCACCCAAAAGATCATGCCACATGCTTCAGAAATGCTTCTAGATCCTTTCCCTGCTTATCCAGGATAGAATGCATGGAATCTTGCATATATATATTTGTTGAAACCCACATATTTCCTAGCCACATTAGATGGCTTTCAGGTCAGCAACAGGAAGGGATGAAACTTTTTCATCTGCATAGACAACTTCACCATTATAGGTCAGCTGAAGAAGTAGTAGAAAGGGGTTTCTCCAATATTTTCATGAGGTGTATCCCAAATATCATGTAAAGCATGACTTAATGCATTGGGAAGGGTGTACCTTGACATTCCTCTAGTTGGTACACAGCAGATTTGTAATGTACTGTACCAATACATGTCAGAAAGCCTTCAAACTCTCTTGATACTTAAAGGAGCTACATTATGTGAAACAAGGCTCTCTGGTAGGCCATGCACAATGAATAAAGTGTTTACAAGAAATGAGTTCTTTTCTGGTGTTTTGTGAAATTATGAATGCAAAAGGGTAACATGATTAACAGTCTATAAGTCAACAGTGTGTAGCCATCCAGTGCAATCAAGGGGCTAGTAATTCTCATCATCTGTTTACAACTACCGGTTTCAAAGGGCCTGGTGGAACAGTAGTTCTATGCATTGTGCAGGCTGAGCATGACTTCCCCTGATGCTCAATGTGTGAGTGCAGCTCTAGTCATGAAGCACAACAATGCAGAAGTTCCTTCATCATCGTATCTCCCAAATGTTCTTCATTAGCCTCATTCAGGATTGCATGTCTCGTGGCTGCTGGGATGATCACCCAGGGTCCTCTGCATGAGATATGTTGAGTAGCACAAGTCTTTCCTGTGAGCTCAGAATGAATTTTGTAGAATGGAGACAAAGTTGTCTTAAGGCTTGGGTCCATCCAACCCACTTATACAGCAAGTATCACCTTCCACCACTCAGCATCTTGAAGTGAGTGGCATCAGCGGTCCACCCTAAGTCAACTGGCATATCTTCCACTAAAAAGCAGACAGTGTACTCTCCTTTTTCTGTGTACTGGGGTACCAACCCAGCAGAAGTTCTTGAAAAAGCATCAGTGAGTAAATTATATGTTTCTTGTGCTATATACCAAATTAAAGTCATATTACGACAAGTGAATAATCTACCATTGCAGTCTCATATTTAGCAGATCAGTGGTCTTATGACAGAAGCTCAGACTAGGTAAATGATCAGTTTATAAGGTGAAAGGTCTTCCCATTAAGTAGATTTTGAAGCATACAGTAGCAAAATCAATGCCAAGAACTATACCTTAATCTGGGAATACTTTGCTTTGGTTAGCATGAGGGCCCCTGGGCCCCCAAAATGGATCCAGCTGAGGGGTCCGGTTCTTGATACCTACGAGCTCGGTTTTAGATCATGTTCCTGTCGTCTAATAAACCTCTGTTTTACTGGCTGGCTGAGAGTCATGTCTGACTGTGAAATTGGGGTGCAGGAACCATGAGCTTCCCCAGGACCCTGCCTGGGCAGGCTCACTGTGGGAAGTGCATGGAGGGGCAGAAGATGCAGAATGCTCTGAGCTCAGACCCAGAAAGGTGGAAGCTGTAAACTGTGAAGCTCATAGCCCTGGAGACAGCCCGTTCACAGAGAGGAAGCTTCTCCCCAGAATCCTGACTGGCTTCGTAGGGAGCAGTTCCAGATCATTGCCCCAGGGACTCTGAGACACTACTTTCTTACAAAATCGGACATTAAAATATAAAAGTGTCACAGTATACTATTACTGAAAAATTTCCTTACTTTCAAATTTTTACCATATAATTATAAAATAAAATAAAACTGGATATAAATATTGTACATACATTTCAGTGTATAGTCTATAGAGCAGTATAAACAAGTCATTATCTGTATGAAATTTTAGTTTGTACTGACTTTGCTAGAGCTTTTTATGTAGCCTGTTGTAAAACTAGGCAAGTATTTAGATGACAAGATGTACCCCCCACAAGACCTCTGTGTATCCATACGGGTACATGTACCCTGTGTTGAGAACAACTGCCTTAGAGACAAAGTTCTTCCAGGGTTGAACTTACATGTATTTACATCTTTATAATTTGTCTAGAACGAGAATTTTTTTTTTTGATATAACAAACTTCAGAAGCAAAGCTATCAGTTATGCAATGTAAAATGAAGGCCCAAAATAATGTTCAAGATTCTAAAATGATCCTGAAGATACTTGCTTACAAGGTGAAGAAACACTGCAATGAAACATGGTAGATCCTACAGTCTACTTAACAGAAGCCAACCCAATCTTAGCACTTTAATCACACTGTAGTGTCACTTATGGAAGTATTGTTTTCCCTGTAGGTGCATTCAGAAAATGACATTGAAACCTTCCAGACTGGCCAATTACTCAGCTTTCCTTCAGACCACCAGAAGAGGAACCTACTTGAAACTTACGTTTTAGTGCCACAACGTGTGTTTATTTGTAAAGCACCAATTCTGTACTATCCATTTGAGGGATAAATAACAAGTGAAAGTCCCTGATTGAAAAGCTTTGAAAGAAACCACAAGGAAGAGGAGGAATGATTGAATAAATAACTTAAATACATGTCCTGTTCCATGATTTTGATAATGATTTTATGCATTAGCATGTGTTTTCAGTAAGTTAAGAGGTGAGTAGTATTGAATGTACAGTGTTTGAACTGATGGGGGAAAACATCTCAATTTTCTCAGAAAAGCCTTCATTATTTTTCAAGTCTTAATTTGGAATGCTTTGATAGATTTTTGAGAAAAAATTATTTAAAGTGAAGTCAGTGTTTGGAATAAAAGCCCTGGAGACTGAAGTCTTTAGTTTCCCATCAAAAAGGTTCAGTATGAGCAGTGACCATACGAACTTCTCCATACTGATGCAACAATGTACCTTCAGTCTGGCCTATAAGGATTACTCCTTGAGGGGCGTTAGTTGCCATGCCCATTTAGTCCTTTCCTCTTTGTTGAGACTACCAACAAAGGTGTCAGTTGAGATGGTCATTTGGGGATATTCATAGTTCTTGAGGATGAAGAACTAAACCGAGAACTCTTATTGACTTTTACATTGGCTTCTGAATAGGCATGACTTTCATCTCTCTTAAGGGTGAAAGGTTTTGTTTTACTTTACCAGTCTCATGAGTTTATACAGGACTCTGAAAATAGATGCTTTTTAAAAAAAGAAAGAAGGAAGCCCTGACACTGCTCACATTAACACATGACATGATAACCTTTTTTCTGTCTATAAACAATATTGTTTCCAGTTTTGCACATTAATTGAAAGCTTTCTCATAACATGAATCTAGTTCTTCCTCAGATAAGGGTTACACTCACATTGTGATGGCGTAGAAAGTTGCATGGGAAAGTATGCAATACCAAACATGCCACTAAAGTTTTTGAATCAAATGTTGGTTAGCATAACTTTGTCGGGACAAAGATTCCAAGGACTGTATGATTCCAAGGAACATTGCATAAAAAAGTAGCAACCAACCTAGTGGAGAAAAATTTTAAATTGTCTTCTATTTTTAAAATATAGTAGCATTTAGGTCAAGTTATGACGTGCATTATTTCTAAAGTATTCTATTTGATAAAGTAAAACAATCTAAATTACATAAATCCTTTTGTTCTTCATAGCAAAATCTGTGTAAATGTATGCTAGTAAATATAAGTGTATTTTATAAGTGGACAAAAAAAGAGGTATGATTTATCTTTATTAACTACTTGCAGATGAAATCTGTATATAGGTTTTAGATCCAAGGGATTATTAATTCAGTGATGTACTGTTTTTTTTAAACTGTATTTTCTTTTGTTGTTTAAGAGAATTCCACATGTCTAATTCTGAGGTGAAACTGTGCCTTTGTCAAAAGATGTTAAGCATATAACCACAATGCAATGCTGATTAAATCTGAAAAAAGTCTTTTTATTGTACTATGAGTCAGCTCGAGCATGTATCATCAATAATGCTGCTATTTAGTCACTGGTATTTTTAGTAAAAGTCATGAACAGGTCATGGGCAATAAACAAAAATTCACAGCCCATGACCTGTCCATGACTTGTACTATATACCCCTGGCTAAATCTCGGGGTGGGGCTGCCAGGGGGCACTGCGGGTTCTCATTAGGGGGTGGGCAACTTAGGGGTGCAGTCCAGAGGGTACCACAGGTGCTCAGTGGGGGGCAGTCTGGGGGATGCTGAGGGTGCTTGCGAGGGAATGGCCTGGGAACTCTGCTGGTGGCGAGGAAGGGAGTGGTGGGGCTGGCAGTCTCCCTACCTGGTTTCTTGCAGCTCCTCAGTAGCTGCAAGTACTTCCTTTTACTCCTATGTGGAAGCGTGGCCAGACAACTCTGTGCGCTGCCTCCACCCCAAGCGCCAGCTCCATAGTTCCCGTTGGCCACGGTTCCTGGCTAATGGGAGATGCAGGGGCGGTGCCTGTGAGCAGAGGCAGTGCACAGAGCTAGGAGCTGAGGGAGGGACATGTTGCTGTTTCCAAGGTAAGCGGTGCCCTGAGCCCACTCACCCCCTCCCTTGCCCCAATCCCCAGCCCTGAGCCCCCTCCCACACCCAAATTTCTGCTGCTGCTTGGTGACCCGAGGGTGCCCCAGCAACAGATGGAGTGGCTGGCCCAGGGGCTGCCTGAGCAGTTCAGGCAGAGCCTGGGCTAGCCACACAAGCCACTGCAGAAGTCATGGAGGTCCTGGAAAGTCATGGAATCCATGACAAACTCACAGCCTTACATATCATTAGTGATCTTGTCTATTGAAACGATTATGCAATTTACTTAAAGCTTCACACTTATTTGATTTGTTCCTTGTGTTTGTATCTTGTGTTTAAATCTTTTCATTTCTTTACCCATAATCATTTTTTAAAATTGTTTTATTTAAGAAAAGTAAGTCATGTTATACTTCTGACTTTCGACATCTCAGGCGTCACAAAAAAGTCATTCATCTTTTTAAATTAAAATAACTGGTTTAAATGGATACAATAATATGTGCCTACTTCAAAGAGGTGTTATAAGGGAAAAAATCATAAATACTTGAGTGTCATGGTGATCGGGTACATTTAATTACCTAGGTAGATAGATAAATTGATTAAATATTTAAACATGTGAAGGCTATCAAAATCCAGTGTTTAATTTGAGTTAAGAAAAACGTTAATACAGTTATGATCAGAGAAGTGGCTAGTAAAAATGACATGTTGTTACTTAGGCCAGGTTTATACTAGAAAATTAAATTGGTTTAGAGATATCACTCAGGGGTGTGAAAAATCCACGTCCCTGAGCACTGCAATTAAACCAATTTAATCCCCAGCATAGACAGTGCTAGGTTAAAAGAATTATTTCATCAACCTAACTACCACCTCTTGGAGAGGTGAATTCTGATGCTGATGGTAGAACCCTCCCATCCAGCAAAACATAGTGTCTACATTGAAGCACTTTAGGGGCACAGGTGTAGCTGACTGTGCCACTGTAGCATTTCAAATGTAGACAAGTCCTCTACCAACTCCCTATGCAAATCGCATTAATTTACATTACTGACTCAGGTTTTTGTATTGCAAAATTCAATATAGCTATGGGAGAGCAAGCTGGAGTCCATTCAGTGTTATATGACTTCAGCATATGAACTGGAGAAGCAAGAAAAAGTTAGATTTCTTCAGGTTTTTTTCAATCAAAGTTAGGAAATGAAGCTATAAGATTATTGAATTTGAAGAGCCTCTTGCCCAACTTCTCAGAGGAGAGGTAAAGCAAAGAGACCACCTGGAGTGGAAGATTAGGCCAGAATATGAGTTATATCTATAAAGAGCAGTTGCATTGCTTGTGCTTAAAACTAGCTGTATTGTTGCCCTGTATCATAGGTTTATTCCTTTTCAGCGTACAATAGTCCTATCATGTGACACTGTTACAGAAAGAAGATTACAGCCATTTCCAGTGCACTTGACCTGTGACCAGTCTGCTACATTGACCTTTTCCAAAAGATCTGCTCTTTTTTTATATGTACTGGCTTGTGATTTCTACAGATAGAAGTCAATATCAGATTAGTTTAGATTACGTAAAAGAGTATTATTGGGAAGAGAAGAGAAAATAAGATGTTTTAAATGGTCAGGTTTGACATGGACTGTATTGTAAGACCCTGAAAACTGCTACTCTAATATTGATCTAGAAGGGAAAGAAAGGAAATATATGAAAGCAATAATACTATTTCTTTACTTCAGTAATGGGGAGCTGCTCCCTCAATCTGATCTCACAAACTTGGATTATGACATGTCTCCCCAGAGAATATGAGGGCAGCCTAAAACCTAGCTCTGCTTTAGCTCACCTAGTCTTTGATGTACTTTTAAGGTGACCTGAACACAAGACATATAGTAGTTGATTATCATTTCCTCTCTTAAAGACAGATGCATACACAAATTATATTTTGTGTGCCTAATACTAAGAAAGAAATAAGGATTTTCAATTAGGTTATCTTGTCAGTTGTGATTTGTTTCCTAATTTGCATTGATATATATTTTAGTTGAAGATTTGTTTAATATATTTGGAGGCATTTCATCCTTTTAGTTGATAGTTTATTTTCTTTCAGTTTTTCAGGCCAGATGAGTAAACAAAACTTCCTGCATAGAGTTAAATCCTCTTATGTTACTAAAGATCGCAGGTAACATCTTTCTTTAAAATCCACTATCACTTAAATGAAGAGACCCTTCTCATAGTAGGATCTGGGTCATGAGTCCATATGGTTATTAAAATAAAGACTTGCTTTTTAGCTCTAGAAGAGAATCCTACATCTAGATAGGAATGGATTTAAAAGTGTGTAGGTCAGACCTACCTCTTCTGGGTAACATTTTGTGTCACAAACACACTTTCACTTTCTCTATGTGTTGTGCTATTTTTTACGATAATTTAGTGTAGTTTGTGGACAGCATTAATCTTTATTCCAATAAAGAATTGTTGTAATGATTTAGAGTTAACAAGGCATTTATTTTTTCATGCAGCACATTCAGTATGAGTTTAAAAGTGTTTTCCTGAACAAGAAGCAATGGTCTCAAGTTGTAGTGGGGGAGGTTGAATATTAGGAAACACTGTTTCACTAGGAGGATGGTGAAGCACTGGAATGGGTTACCTAGGGAGGTGATGGAGTCTCCATCCTTAGAGGTTTTTAAAACTCAGCTTGACAGAGCCCTGGCTGGGATGATTTAGTTGGTGTTGGTCCTGCTTTGAGCAGGAGGTTGGACTAGATGACCTCCTGAGGTCTCTTCCAACCCCAATATTCTATGATTCCACAGAAGAACAGATGAGGAGCATAAACCACAATTTATAGCAATATTAACCTAATTTTAAACTGAGTACAAGCCCTTTCTTTATCAGTTTTGATATAGGCCTCTTTCAATCCACATAACCTACTAAGTGTATCTAAAAGATGCCCTCACACCTCATAGCATTCTACAGTCTTGGAAAAAACAGTGTAATTTCTTGGTATACAAAGTTCTGTTTGAAGGTGAATATGGGACAAAGATTTCAAAGTGCAACACTGCACTTTTCCCCACCCACATTTTCTTCTGGGGAATTTCTCCTGTGTATATCTTGAACAGAGGACATTCAAATACCAAAGCAAATGCCCTATCACTCATATGGCAGTGCATAGCCCAGTATCCATTAAGGTGTGGTGTGCAGCTCCCTGGTGACCTGTCATAACATAAGCTTTAATATTTTTTTAAAAAATGTACCCTGTGTTGTTGTAAAAAACCTTTTGAATGTGCAGGGCTCGTTTCCTGAGTCTGTAAAACCTCAGCTTGAAACAAGTTACCCTTATTCTGCCCAATGTGATATTAACTCTGAAGCCTAAAGATGTCAGTCTAAACATCAACAGTGTTTTCTTCATAAGTATAAGCATTTATATTCCTTGTCATCACAGTGTTTAAGCACTTCACAGATATTAATGGATGTAGGCTCAGAACACACCGGTGAAGTAGAACAATATTATCTCCATTTTTCACATGAGGAACTGAGGCACAGAAGGGTTAAACTAACATGGTCACAGGATATCTGTGGGAACTGAACTCACAGGTGTTATTGTGGTTAAAGACGATGAGGCCGATATCTCATGTGTATATCTCTGTTGTGGTTGTAGCTGATATTTTGGGCAAATGGCTTTATGAACACATTTTTCCATTCTCAGCCCTTCTCTTAGTCCTGGAAATAGAGTAATAGTGTCTGCATACCATCCACATACTCTTTGTGCTTTTATAACTGTCTCACTGAGTGGCCTGACAACAATACCAGACCTGAGATTTGGCTTCATAAGAAACCTCACATCTCCTGTGTTTTGAAACGGGTACAGGCTCCAATTAGAGACAGGGGTAACCTTCAGTATCCCAAGTTGGGGCTCAAGAAAGAGAGAGATTTAATATCTAAAACTTTCTTTATAACTCTTTTGTTGCTGATTGAGAGTGTGTGCAGCTGCTCTATGTAAAAAAGGGCCCTGGAGATTACAAAAGAAATGGAATGAGACAAAACCCTCCCGCTAGGATGTTCCTGTACACTGAGTTACTGTGTTTGTGAGGTGAGCGTTTCTTGGAATATCCAGATGTCTTGTCTTCCAGAAAATGAATCACCTGCTGCTGAGTACATGTCTTTTTTGCTAATTCTCATAAAGCAAACCGCTTTTGGGGGATTCACGGAAGTCAAATATGTGTTTTTATTGGCAATATCAAAGGAACTTTTGAATAGAGGGGTACTTGCTGATCTGTGGGTGTGAGCAGCCAAACATTTTTTAAATTATTCCCAGGAGCACTTCTGAGAATGATTTTTACAGTGCCAGAAATGCTGATTTGTTGACACTGAAGCCTTACTCTCAAAAACCCCATCAAAGCCTGAGTTAAAATAAAGATACAAATACAGCTGAAACCTCTGAGCAATTGCCTTTCTTCTCAGTCGACTTTGTTTTGCTGTCTTTCTTACTTGTCTTTAGAGTGAGAAACTGTAGTGCTCTAATCTGAAACAAAATAAAAAGCTGATTGATGAGATGTCCACCTGAAGGCAGCAGTCAGACCAGAAGTTACCCTGGTAGCAGGGAATCCAGTTGTTAGTTCTCTTTTTTTAAACTAACAGGTGTCTAAAGAATCAATGTTAAGGTACATTGAATTATTACAATATACCAAAGGGGCAGTTTTATGCGTTCTCTAAAAGGGCTAGGAATATTGGCATTGGAACAGAAAAGTCTGCAAGTCCTGCATTTCCTCACAGACAGAATGCCAGCAAGATTTACATGAAATTTCATTCTGTGAACAAGAAGGTTAATCTAATGTATCACAATCACAATTTGTTAACTTCTGGAATTTTTTCTTTTTTGGGAGGAGACGTGTTATGGTATTTACACTTTTTTATATCAGGGTTGGGCTTTTTGTCTTCATTACATGACCTATTACAAATCACTATGTGACAGATTTTTCCTACAGATAATGTGAGAAGTACATAAAGTAAATAATATTTCTTTCATAACTTATTGTAAGTGTGTTATCTAGTGGATGGGGAATAAGACTAGGAGCTGGCAGACTTGGATTCTGTTCCCAGTCACTGGCCTTGCTTTGTGGTGTTCGGGAGGTAATTTCACTGCTCTGTGCCTGGTTCCCCTTTCCTCCTTTTGTGTCTCTCTCTTATCAATATAGACTCTTAGTTTTGAATCCCAGCTCTCATTAGGTCCTAGATCAGATCTTCTAACCTGGAGCCCAGTGCCTGTGCAGCTTTATTGACTTTCACCGTACTTGTGGATTTCATTGCAGAGTAAAAGCCTGTTTTGACCAGAGCCAGATCATTTTTTAACCACTTTGTGACTTCATTTGTGTTTCACATATGGGTAAACAACACATACTTAATTGACAGGAATTGTGTGAGGCTTAATTCGTTAACCTTTCTAAAGTACTTTGAAATCTCCATATGAGAAGACTGCAAAGAACTGAGAAAATACTTCTCATGTGAGGTACTACAGAGTTCTGTTCTGTAACAGTAAAAGAGGCTGGGACATCTCATTGAAGTACCAGGGAAGACCTATGGTAGATTTTGTCTTGATTTAAAATATAAGAAGATGCTGTCCTAAAGCTAAATTACGAGAGCTAGGTTTCTGCATACTCTGATGGATATCCCATGGCTTCTCCCAACAGAGGTAACATCAAAGATCTCTACAGAAGATGATCCACCCTGAAGAAAACTTAAAATCTGTTCATTTAAAAAAAAACAAACCCAAACCAAACCTTAATTTACTCACCACATGTAATGCGGCCTCAATAACTAGGCAACTAATCCTCCTTAATGCTTAATCTCTTATTCATTTAATTTGTTTTAGTCACAAACAAACCACCAACAAAAATGTCCACCTGACTAGATAAATATATTTCTATAAGCCTAGAGGAAAACTTCATGCTTCCTAGGTACTGTATAAAACTTCCCAGCATCTAGACATGCTAGCATTATACAGGATCCCCGCTGCCAGGAAGGTACTCAAGGTAAGTATGAGTGTTCCCTCTATCCTTGGTAATCTTGTATAAACAAAAACATCAGTATACAACAAAAGAAGATTCCTTCCGATGTATAACTAGTACATATTTCATCTACTTCTGTGTTTCAAATGTACTGAATAATATAACTCTCTTACGCATTTAAAAATGCAGTTGCTCTGTATGATTGGGGGAGTGCAGTTGAAGATTTACCCATTGTCTTGCTGGAATTGAGACTTGGTTGAGGGCAAATTGGCTCTGATTTAATCCAGATACATTTATGCTAGTTGGCAGGGTGGAGTAATTGGCATCATTAGTAGAATTCAGATTGACTCTCTTGTTTTCAATGCCTTCTGTATGTTTTGCAACCTGGAATTCTTGATGGATTTATACCTTCTTCTGGATGTCCCATGTAACAGGAGGAGTCAAGAATATATATCTACAGCTGGCCACAAAGACGTCATTTCAAAGACAACCCCACCATTTTGTGTGAAGCTAATGAAATTATTTGACATATACAAGCTAATAGTTTCTTGGTTTAATCTCAAGGACATTGGAGGCTGTGTATTTTCAATGAGGAATCCATGACACTGGGATAGATTTCTCATGTTAGTTTGCCAGAACCTGATTTCTGTGACTAATTTTGTCACACTTCAAGGTGCATGTTGCAGGTGTAATACAGAGTTTTACCTTGCGTACATTGCTCTTTACTCTTTTTTGCAAATGTTTAAGTTTGTTAACATGTGACCGCGTGTATTAATCTGCAATAAAATGTTTATAGGTTTTTGGCTGTGTACTATATTATTCACTTCTTGATATTTTGGATCAGGTGCTTCCGTTTCTATTTAATTTCCTGTAAGGATGCTTTATGTACTTTTCTTTATGTGATGCTGCCTAGATTCTATGTTGATGAGCACCTTAGATGTTGTGTACACAATGCGTTAGTCTACACTGAAAGAGTGTAAATAATAGTACAATCAAGCGTATTGCTCACTAACAGGCCCACATTGACTTTGATAGCATGCACTAAAAGTTCTCTAATGCCTATTAACATAATACAGTTTAAAACTGGACTACATTAATGAGCAATAGGCAACTTTTAGTGTACAACATGCTAGGTGCACTAGAATTTACACCTTTCTGCTGTGGACCTGTGCACTGTATAGACAAGACATTAGAAATATGCTTATAATAATAATAAACATACCATAATATATTATAATAATAGATATACCATGAATCTTCCATATAGTTGAGAGTTTTTCTTTTTCCAATTTGGTACGATTATCATTGTGAACTTATTTATATTGTGGTGTTGCTGGAAATAAACAACTGTTGCTTTGCAATTGTAGCTCAGTATATATGGTGTTAAGATCTCCCTGATATTTCTTATATCTTTGACTATTGATATGACTTTTGCATGACATGATGACAAAAAAATTAATTGGGAAGAATTTTCAAATCCTTTCGTTAAAATGTACTACACCAACTTGGTTAAAAAAATAATAATTCATAGAGAGAAATTGAGTGCAGAAGGAAAGGGTCACCGAGCCCTGCTCATGATCTGATGTTGTTGTGTTATATCACCATTATTGTGTTTCTCACTATTAATAGTTTTTGCATATGTGCTGATGAGACCAGTCCTGCTAGCCTTTCTTTGTTTTCTTAAAATACTCGTTTGTTAATCATTACAGGGAATCATGCAGGATAAGTTTTTGGCTTATAAAACACACTGTTGGGGAACCACAGCCAACCACAAAATAGACACTTTTATTACAATAATATAATACATTAACAAGAATTTTTTTAATCCTTAAAATGCTGTGGGTATTTACTGATTTACTCTTTACTCCTTCCTTCCCAATGCTGTCACTTCTAGAATGATGGGAGAGATCCCAACAGAGAGAGAGAGAGAGAGAGATGTCTTTTTCTTAGCTTTACAGCCCATAAGATTCAGATTTAATTTTTTTTTAAAGTAGAAGAGTGTAGCTCAGTCTGCCGTGTTTATAATCAATAATTTCCCATCTGGATTATTTGTCATGCATCGAAGTACTCAGCTGGTGGGAATGTGGGATACCTGACTCCACATGAGGAAAGCTTTCAGAATAGGGAAGGTGGGAACGTGGACTGACTCCCTAAAAAGGACATGTTTAAAAATTCAAAACCATATAAAGCATTGGTTGAAAAACTGGGTTGGCTGCATTAATTAGCTCCCTTTGCAGCTATATTATTAGAATCGTACATGCTTTCCCTTCCTCCTCATGTTCTAAGAAAATATGAGTAAAAAATACAATACAACATTCTGAACACAAAGGTCAGGCAAACCTCAACTCAAATGAAAAGATAAGAGGGGAGTTCCACAAAAGCACTGTTGCAAAGAGCCCCCCTCCACCCCAGTCAGAACCCACTCCTGTAGTGTTTTTGCAAGTTGGAATGATCTGAGACACACACATTTATGGATCCAGTAGAAAGTGTAAGTTAAACCAATTTAGGCTCGAGTACAGCAAGGTACCTAAGCACGTGGCCAGTCACACTGAAAACAAGCAATGACTTAATGTGACACCGAATAACTTTTAGACCCCATTCAGATATGAGTCTAGTGCCCTAAAACCAGTGGAACCAGCAAAAATTACACAGCTAGTCTTTTTGGCAAATGTGCTAGCTTTTCCTTTCTGTTGGCTTTGAAGCTCTATCAAATTCTTTACTTTGCAATGTTTTGTTTTTCAGGATGGGAAGAAGAAGTTTGACAAGGAAAGTGAGAAATATTATTCCATTCTAGAGAAGCACTTAAATTTATCAGCAAAGAAAAAAGAATCTCATTTGCAAGATGTAAGCGCTTACCCTTTTACTAGACCATAAGTTTATTTTTAAAAGGAGTTGTCTCTAGGACATACTGTGTTTTTCTTTACATGAAACGGATGATTTCTGCCAGTCCCTGTTACTAGGTACATATACATAAATCCTGTATGTGAGATTAATACTATTTTGATGTAAAATAAAACTCTTAACGTGGCAGTGTTTCCCACATGCTCTGCCATATTTTAAATTGTAAACCTAATTTTTACTATTTAAAATATTTGTAAATCGCTAATAAAAATGTATGACCTTTATTTGGAAGGTGTATGTGGAATATTTAGAATTAATAAAATTAGGATATGCTGACTTCTTTTTATTTATTTGACTCCATTTTACATAAATTTTCAGCTACATAACTGAAGCATTTTATCACACTTTTTATGCTTTTCAGCATGTCATGTTTTCTGCTTTAATCAGAGAGAAACATTCTTTCCATTATGAAACTATATGGCTGTACTTTATGAAATAAAAAAGTGTGCCATATTGCAACTAAATAATAGATTGACAAAAGTTTTTGAAGATTTTGTGCATGTGATCTTCAGGTAAACGTGTATTTATCATAACAAAATGTAGTCAAATATGACCTTATAAGAGTCTTAGTTTGAGCAATGAATGATTGATCCTTATGTAACCTTTGGGTGGGCTAGAGTTTACTTCATTTTCCATCTCCAGTATCTTTAAACAAAAACCAAAACAACAATTCCCATAGAACATAGCTGGACACCCAGAGTTCAGTCTCTAAGGATTTTCAGCAAGGATTGCACAAGGTCAAGCTACTCACATTCAAGTCCCAAAAGGAATTAAAGAAATGAATTGAATTAAATAACTTTATAAAATCTTATGATAAAGAAACAAATAATAATAATAATTTTTACAGCATGACATGTCTGTTTTATAACCCACTGACATACATTCACAGTTGTACATAAACATAAAGAAAGAAGATGAGGAAGACTTTGTAGCACCTTAGAGACTAACCAGTTTCTTTCAGCATAAGCTTTCGTGGGCTATAGATAAATAAAGAAAACAAATTAAAATCTGAACAGTGCAGTCCCCACAGAAATACAGTGAGAAGAAACTGAAAATTCCCAAAAGCTTAGTTCACCTAAGTCTCAGTTAGTCTTTGATCACCAAATCTAAACAGTCTGGTTAATCTAAACAACATCTTCTCTCCACTTGCTTGTAGAAACTTCAGTTGGAATCCATGCAGACTCTTCCTCTGCTGAAATCACTGCTAGCCAGTCACCTAACTGATTAACCAACTACTCAGTTAAGTGTATAGATGTAAAGAAAACCCTGGTACGAGAAAATACGAAACTGAGACTAGCAAAATATAAATGACTCTTTCCCCGTTACTGCATTTAAAGAAAAGTTGGTGAATAAGACTAGTGGAGACAATTTAACTAGAACAGTTTGGCTAAAATCAAAACAACATTCAAAGCATACAATTAAAATAGAAGTTATTTTTCCCTCTCTATTTCCCCTGGCTATAATAAGCATTGCCCAGGCTTCCCTGCTGGAGTGTTAACAATATCACTAACCTGCTGCAAAGTGCTTCACAGTTAGGGTCAACAGCTTGCTCTGCTCCTGGGCTCAGCTTCTCCCAACTCACACAGGGAACATGGCTTTCTGCAAAGCAGCTGCCTAGGGAACCTATTGGAGCACACCCAAAACTACTGCACCCAATTCCAGAAGCTTCTGGACGTGGAGTGTTTAATTTGTCTTGTCTAGCAACAATGACCATCTTCCCTTCCCAACAGTCAAAAGTTTAGAGTTACCTTGCACATGGAGTTGCATCTCTGACCATCTTGGCTAATAGTCATTGATGGACCTATCCTTTCTCGTTCTTCACTGAACACAGTTATACTTTTGGCCATTAATATCCCATGGCAATGAGTTCCACAGTTTAACTTGTCATTGTTTGAAAATGTACTGCCATGACCCAGACACAACTCACTCCTGCCTCCCCACAATGGGTCTCTTAAAGACATAGCTCACTATTAGGCACATGGGTTACATTTACTCTTGTGTAGGGTGACCAGATGTCCCGATTTTTATAGGGACAGTCCTGATTGGGGGGTATTTTTTATATATAGGCTCCTATTACCTCCCACTCTCTGTTCCAGTTTTTCACATTTGCTGTCTGGACACCCTACGCTTGTGAATAGTACTTCTTTGCATTAACAGTTTCAACAGAAGTCAGTGGGCCTGATTCTGCACTGCCTTGTACCTTGTGTAGCCATTAATGCCTATACAAACTGCCATTTTTGTCTGGTAGCATTTTACATTTGTAGCATTTTGCAATAGTGTAAATGACTGCACAGGTATAAGGCAATGAATAGTGAGTCTCATTGAGACTATTTGCATCCATAGAGGCTTGCATAATTGGATGCAGAATTACATATTTTTTTCGTGTGTTACTTTTGCTTCCTAGGAGTTAACTGTACTTACAAATAGAGTCCACAGAGTTTAATTGCTATATTGTGTACAGATTAAGGGTTCTACACTGATTAAAAAAAAACTATTGAGAGGATTGTTCTATTATGAGCACAGCTCTAATTATACAGGGTAAAAGTATTTAAACCTGATCCTGAAATCTGATGCAATTCGAAATAACCGTGCACTAATATGGTGCTCATTTGATTTCAACATGGTCTACCAGGGTCAGAGCCTTAAATGTAGACACGTCATTCGTTTTAAAGAGTACATACTGTAACTGTTATTTTTTAAAAGCATGCATAGTTCTAACTTAGCAGAAGGATCCCCTTTTTAACTATGTTGTTAGATTCAATTATTTCCCTGTGCAGCAAATTACAAGTTTAATTACAACATTAAATTTTCCAAAAAAAGATGGGCACTATTTTAATAGCATTATTGTCAATGATAAACTCGGAAATGTTGGAAATGATTTTGCTGACAAAATTCTACACAAAAGACCTAACCATCTCTCAGAAAGTCACAAAGTGTGGTTTTTACATTTACCTGATATGATACTGCAATTTCATAACATTTATTCTTTTATATTGTACTCACTAAAACAGATGTTAGTATGATGAAGCAACTGTAGAGAAAACAACATTAATTTTACAGGGTTGGGGTTTTTTTGTTCCCGTCACAGGCCAAATTTACATATACACAACTCCGACAAGTCTGTCAATTCCCCTTGCATTAATGGAGAAATAGTTCCATTAGAGGTTAAGCAGGAAGTCAGAAAACAATTCTCGATGTATTTACCTATAAATCAAGATTTGGTTAAGTCAAGTCAAGTGCTGATTTACTGTCGGGTTTAAATAAAGCACATTTTTCTGAGATGGTTATGAAGATTATTTATTATATTTCAGTTATAAAACTATTTGAAATAAAATGTATCAACTGTGAATATAATTCAATAAACTGTCTTAGACTCACAAAGGATTTGACTTGAGCATACAAACTACAGTAGACTCTCGATTATCCAGGATTGGGTTAACCAGAAAGTGGATTAACTAGGATGTCAAAAAAAAATATGCGTAACTTACAGGGCTGGCTCTGGCTTTGTTGCCTCCCCAAGCACACACAAAAAAAACCCACCAGGGCACAGGGCAGCCAGTGAACCAACACCCCCTCTCCCCAGCACAAGGTGGCTGGTGAACCAACCCCCCCCCCCCCATATTTCCTATGGATGGTGATTATCCAGGATTTTATTAACCAGAATTAATTTTTCCCTATCATCCTGGATAATTGAGAGTCTACTGTAATGGAAAATCACAGTAAAAGTTTCCCCGCTGTTCTTAAATAATCACTTCATGCCTAGATATTGAATTTCATAAGGGCTGCTAGTTAGGCTACTTTCCTAAAGGCCGTGATTGTAGAACATATAGGGCCTAGTTCACCATTACATTGCTCCAGATTTGTGTTGATATAACTGCATTGAAATCAGTGGTGAATCAGGCATTTAAATTATAAGAACTGGTTGTGGGAGAGTTAGATAAAGAATGGGGCAGATTCTCTTGATTGAGTTTGATTCAAAATGTGCAATTTTAATGCGTATGCGTAAAGGCATATGTTTAGTTTTGATAATAGTATTATCACCTCTGGTCATGGTTGTCCAGACTTGGCCAAGCTGAAGTTGGTCCTAGCTGTGAGCCAGAGGACCATATGCAATTTCCCTAAAAATGGAGTAGGCTGTAGTTGTTGATTTGTAATGCAGAAATACAGCCACAAGAGACTTCAGATCTCTTGCATTTGATGTTCCATTTGATCTAAGTGGAGGCCTGTGTTTTCCATAAATCTGTATTTATAGGGCTATAGTCATATAGTAAAGATCCTTCTTTGTGTCAGAGGTTGGGCTATCACTGCAAATAGCATGCAAGATGAAGATCATTTAGGTATGCATTTTGTCATAATATGCAGCACATTCCGTAGTAGTGCACAGACTATTGACATGCTTTTTACAAATTGCACACAGTATGTGATATAAAACATCAAAAACTGACCAACTTTTTTACTATTCCCATGAGGAAACCTATGGAAATAAATGAGAGTTACAGAATTAAAAAGGAATAGATCTGAATCAATGCTACAAGCACCAATTTTGGTAGCCTCCTATTGATCGCTAAATGCAGATCCAAGAAATTGAGCTTTCAAAATCATGCTCATATATGGAAGCATGTCCATTTTGGAAGAACAGATCGAGTTCTGATGCACATTCTAGTTCTATTGCCAGTCAGTCAAAATAATATCAACTCTGTCTATCATAAAAGCTACTTCTGTAATTAACCATACAGTAAGCCATTCTTTACCATCAGCTGAGTGGCGTACAAAAAGGTGTGAAAATATTTCCTGCCTTGGAAAAGTTCAGATAAACCACTTCTTAACTGATTTCTTACAACTGTGAATACTCACTGATCAAACAAACTTATCAGCCTTCACAGAAGATGGCTTTTGGAAAGTGTGATTTGATCCCTATACCCAAATAATCGTTATGGCCCAAGTTTTGGACAGTATTTCAAAACATGATTAAGTCCCAAAAAAGTTAATGTGTGCTTACATGCTTTTCTGTGGATGGATTAAAGCATGTTCTTGAGTGCTTTCCTGAATTGGGCCCTGAAAGAGCTCATTGCTAAAACCAAATTAAATGGTATGTATATATTTATATATAACCAAAAGTAAAAACAAATATTTGTTATGCAAATTCTCGTCTGCAATCCCATGAGTTAAGGTTTGCATGATCATACCCTAAAGTTGTAATACATTATTAAATTCTGCCAAATTGTATATCCTATATACCCTATTTTATAGTTATTATTAGTACACTAAGTTTTAGATTCATCAAGGAAACCAGTAATAGAAAATATAACAAAAATTCCACATAGCCAAGTTAATTTTGTAGCAAAAGCCTTAATTTTTGGAATTGTGTGGCTTTTGAGTGCTTGATTTCTTATCCTTAACATTAAGTTTTGCATATAATTTCCTGTTTTGCTTTGTATAGGCCTAAAAAGAAACAAATGCTACTGATTCATTTTAAAGATATTAAAGCTAATATTTTTGCTTTAAAGTGCTAATGGAGTACTGTAGAAGAGGTTCAATGTTAAATGTCTCCATGCTACTAAATGATGATATTCACACTCTTACCTGAAACAGTATTAATTAGAGGTGCCATTAACAGGCAGACTCTTTAACTGAAGGCAAATACTGATTGTACAAATACAATATTTAAAATATACTGAACCTCTTTTCTTTAAAAAATAATATTCTTTCAGTTCCTTGATGGAAACTATAAAATGAGCTATCTTCAATTTTCTAGCTTCACATATGTTTGTTATTTGAGTTCCAAATTTAATCAGAACATAAAAGAAAAATGTATTATTTTTATACTCCTATAAATCAGAAATAGCTGACCTGACATTATTGAAAGTTTCCACAATTAAAAAAAGAAATTTCCCTACAGCTGGGACCAGACATAAACAATTTCAGCCTGAAAGGAACTTCCTTGAGAAAAGTTATGAATAACCAAAAAAATGGAGTTAAAGTGGGAACTGACCATGTGTTCTGTCTCCCTCTAATGGCTTGTTTACATGGAGGATAAGATCCTACTATTCTTATCAGTTGGTGGAGTTAATTCTTTATCTCCAGTTGCACAAGCCTTTACTTTGGTGCTGGAGTTTCCAGGTTCCATCCCTGCCTATAACCCATGGTAGCAGTCAATACATGTAAATTTCCGGCAAACACTGGGAAAACTAAAACATGAAAATTAGCTATTGTGAAAGTGTAAAACTAAAAAATAGTTTTATATTCTGAGCTTGATTCATGTTACGAAATGATAGGCTGCAAGATTTCTGTGTTTAAAAACATATCCCTCTCTGTGAGATATGTGGAAAAGGCATTTGAAACTACTCATGCTGGGAAATATGCGAAGATCAGGCATGCATGATATTCAAGAGAACCCTTAACAAGGCACAACTGCTTTGATGCCCCTTTTAGTTTTCTTGTCCCACTCCCTCCTCTGCACCTTTTTCCATGATGCTCAGAATGCGTGGAGCACCTTCCCTCAAGCCACCTTTCCTTGCTTCATGCCAGACTGTTTGAAAATTCACATAGAATAAATCCAGGAGAGGAGGAGAGGAAAGGAAAGAGTAGCAGGGTTGGGGGAACCCTAAGGCCAAAATTTTTAAGCTTGGATGTCTAAAGGTAGGGTCCTAAATCTGTATTTAGTAACCTAAATAAGTGCCCTAATTTTCAGAAGTGCTAAGCACACACAACTACTACTGACCTTAATGACTGCTCAGCAGCTCTGGGTGGGGAGTCAAGTATGTAGGTGCCTTACTTTAGGCACTCAGGTTTGAAGATTTTATCCTAAATTAATGCAGCCATCCAGATGTGTCCTCGCCTTACTCAGGAATTGTCTGATTTTATTGTTATCCTGTCCTCTTTCTCCCTTTCCTTTTCTGTTTTGTCTACTTATGACCCTGGTCTGTTGTGTCCTGTTACATTTAGGCTGCAAAACAATAAGGGGGATTGTCTCTGTTTGAGTTTCCATGGCAGCTAGCACATTTTTGCATGCACAAAACAATAATGTTCCTTGCTTTAAATCTCATGTAGTTGGTCCTTGACTGTTTTTCATCCTTCTTTTTGTTCCTTGCACTTTTGCCAGTATAGACAGTATTTGGTGAAGGACTAATGTCTGGACTGGTGACTTGTACTGTGTACCACATTTCATCCTAGTTCACTCTGAAATGGCTCAGTAGTTAAACTGTTGGCAAATAAAATGTCTCCCAATACATTTCATGCAGCCCTCATGGAAAGGTCGGTTGTTAAAGGAAGAGAAACATTGGTTTGTCTAGAGGTCTCATGGGACATAGATCCCTGGTCTGAGAGCATTGTAGAGATATTTTATTTAGCTTCTGATGGAGAGTATTTCATCATTTTTAGCATCCTCTTCTAGCCACTGCTAATACCCCTACTCTCCTGTCAAAAGAAGGGTTGTGTTATGAGCATAAGAGTATATAGGACTGGGAAATAAAACAGGAAACTGGAACTTAGGGGACTCTTAAATAAACAGTTAATAGTGGAAACCCTAAGTGAGCCAGTTATAACCATAAATTAATATTCATTTTATGTACTTCATTTTTATTTTTAGGCAGATACGCAGATTGACAGAGAACATCAAAACTTTTATGAAGCATCATTAGAATATGTGTTTAAAATTCAAGAAGTACAGGAGAAAAAGAAGTTTGAATTTGTTGAACCTGTAAGTCTCATATTTATTTTTCACTTTCTTTACCTACATTTAGAGTGAATGTATTTAAAGATGAAAATTTTGGTTAATGTTCTTATTTTTTCATCTGTTTTTAATTAAAGGAGTTCTTGAAAGTAGTTCATGAGCAAACAGGTATAAAGTTCTTTCCTTGGGAATTATCCCCAATTCTGAAGTACTTGCACAAAAGTTTTAGAGTCTACTGTGAAGTAAATTAAGTTTGAAATCTGCATGACATTTTAGTAAGCGAACTTAAAAGGTTGTTTCTGTGCAACACGTAACAGAGATTTCTTAATATAAAAATTGGCTCAAAATTCCAAACATATTAGTCTTTAAGCACTCATTTACCTCATGTTTAATTTTGCTAAGTTACATATGAAATAAAATGAATAGAACATTAAAAATTCATTTTTATAGTTAAGGAGTTTTTGTAAAGCTATATAATGTCTGTAGCAGAACTTGTCTGAGGCCACTGTGTGACTGGCAGAAGTAGTGCCAAGATTTTAACAATTAGGACTCTGAAGTTACGTTTATAAATCTATATTTAAAGTGTCAGCCGACTCAGGCCCCTAGTGGCTGGGCTAAGGGGCTGTTTAATTGCAGTGTAGATGTTCAGGCTCAGGCCGCAGCCCCAGGGTCCAAGAGCCACGTATCCCAAGCCCAGATGTCTACACCACAATTAAACAGCCCTTAGCGTGAACCCCACGAGCCTGATTCAGCTGACACAGGCCAGCTGAGGGATTTAAATTGCAGTGTAAACATACCCTTAGTGCTTGTCTTTACTAGCGGGGGGGAGAGATCGATCTTATGGTGATCGATTTATCGCGTCTTGTCAAGACGCGATAAATCGATCGCCAGCGGCGCCCCCGTCGACTCCGTAACTCCAGCTCACCAAAAGGCGCAAGCTGGAGTCGACGGGGGAGCGCACCGCCGACCACGGCCGCCGTGAAGACGGCAGGTAAGTCGGCTGTAGATACGCCGATTTTAGCTACGTTATTAACGTAGCTGAAATTGCGTATCTACAGTCGATCCCCCGCCCTAGTGAGGACCAGCCCTTAGACACCTAAATTCAGCCATAGTCCTGGAAAGACTTATGTATGCAATTAATTTTAGTCATATGAGAGTGCCTACTGAACTCGGTGGGACTGCTCTCACACTTAAAGTTCAGTACATGCATAGGTCTTTAAGTATCAGGACTTATGTGGCCTGATAGTCTAAAATGTTGGACATACCACAATTCCTATGGATTCTGTAGGCTATTAGTTCTGAAAATATTGGCCCATGTCATTTGAACGAGTGCCAAATGTGTTCTGTTTTTCCCCTGCCATTATAACCACCACGTACAATAGAGATAAAAGATTTGTTCGCTATGCGTTTGTCCTGCTACACAACATAATCCTGATATCTCACAGATTTCATGAAACATTTCAACTGGACAGTGCATTTTTTTTCCTTACCTGTTGTCAGGTAACCAAGCAATATTAGCAGGGCCGGTGCAAGGATATTTTGTGCCCTAAGCGAAACTTCCACCTTGCGTCCCCCCCCACCCCCCCCCGAGCATTGCTTATTAGAAACTTTCAAAATACTTTCAAAAACACACGTTTTTTAGTCAAGTATACTTCCTTCCTTCATTCTTTCATAACAAAATCTACTACATTTTATTTTACCTTTAGAATATCCAATTATTATTATTAATGAGATTTATAAAATTAGAATGGCGGCTACTCCATCATACAACAACAACTGACAATATCAATATGACAGATTTCAACAACCTACACACGCATATTCGCGCACAAACCCATACACTCAAATACTTAACATACACACACAACTGACACACAGTATTAACAAAATGATGCAGCAGCACTTACCAGAGTCTTAGCTCTGAAACAACACAACAAAAATAGTTAGCTTCAGTCGACAACCTCTGAAAACTAGTAAACTTACCAGTTCTGACAGGCTGTTTATAACGCTAACAGCTGCGCATGACAAGAAAAATGACGTAATTGTCACTTTGTACCATAGTGAAGCAGTACGCTTGTGCCTGCAATGCAGAGCTGGCGTAGGCTATAGCTGTCATGTATGAGAGATCAACAAGTTAAAATGCACATTCAGCGATGTTTCTCCTTTCTTTATTCATTTGTTTTCCAACACTAGTGTAAAAAAAATATTGGGGCACCGCTTTTTGGCGCTGCCAAATCTTGGCACCTAGGCGTCCGCCTCGTTCGCCTAGTGGTTACACCGGCACTGAATATTAGTTAGCATTTTGGTTTTGAGGCTGGCATGAAGTTGCCTATATCTGCATTATTTTGTGGATCTGAGGTTTCCTTGACAAAATGCCTTTCAGGTAAATGTCTCAAAGATAGAAATGCATCTCTTGTGCAAAAGGAGCATCCTCAAACGCAGCTCTCTCATTTCTGTCTCTCCCAAACAACCCACAACTTTCCAGTGTATCAAATCTTGGCATTGTCCTGGATTGTGAACAAGAGTGAAATTCATCTGTAACTCCCAGTCTCCCCCAGAAGAGCTACCCTAAGTGCCTATCTTCATGTATTTTGAGATGAGAATATGTTTCAAAGTGAATATTTGCATGTTGGTGAAAAACTAATGAACCTCGATCCAGCAATTAAAAATACCTTGGACTAAAACATAGCCTTACTTATATTTTATATTATAGACTTGCTATTAATGAGGATGTAATATACACCAAAATAAGGAGGAGTAAGAAAAGATACAAATCAGAGCGAGGATTTCGCCCTCATTTCATATTGGGAGTGTAAAAATGGGATTTTCGGAAAGATTTGAAAAGGATGAAGGAAAAGGCTTGCTGGGTAGATTTTGGAAGAGACAGTGTAGGTAATATCTTTTCTTGGACTAACTTCTGCTGGTGAAAGAGACAAGCTTTTAAACTTGCACAGAGCTCTTCTTCATGTTGGAAAACTTAGGGCAAGTCTACGTTTAAAAATACTGCATCGGCACACCTTTAATGAAAGCGCTCTAAAGTGAGGAGAGTGGTAGTTGTATCAGCGGGAGAAGCTCTCTTGCCGACATAGCACAGTCTACATGGGGAGTTAGGCATGTCAGGTGTGTGGAATTTTCCAGTGTCCATTCATAACTTTGCTAGACACAAAAAAATCGTGGACTTTGTAGACACACTTGGATTCATAACTTATTACAACAGTCTATAACCCATTAGCAACCCCCTTCCTGCCCCCACACATAGCTGCTTCTTCACACACACCCCTTCCTTTCCTGCCTGTGACTGGAGAGATGTGAATGGCCACTTCACCTTGAATGATCACTTGAAATATGTGTTAACTGCATATGCTAAACCATCTGTTCCATCTTGTAAGTTTCCTAGACTCGAAGAAGAGCTCTTTATATCTCATAAGCCTCTCTCTCTCACCAGCAGAAGTTAGGACCAGTGAAAGATATTACCTCACCCACCTTGTCTCTCCAATATCCTGGGACCGACATAGCTACAACAGCCCTCCATACCTAGATTTTGGAAGGACATTGCAAGTGAAAGAGGAAGCAGTGGGAAAAAGGCATAGAGATATTTGTTGGTGAAGATTTTTACTGTTCCACTGAAAAACTTTATTTGTAGTATCAAACACATTCAGTAGAAAAAAAATCCCAAAACTTTAACTTCACCTGAAGATTTTTAGGAAGTCCAAAGTGCTAACTTTCCATTAATTTTCTCTTCTATAAGGCATTCCTTATAACTGTATGCAAGCAGCAGGGAAAACTATTCAGAGGTTCAAGGAGGAGTCTGGTGGCACCTTAAAGACTAATAGATTTATTTGGACATAAGCTTTCATGGGTGAAAAACCACTTCTTCAGATGCATGGAGTGAAAATTACAGATGCAGACATATTTATACTGACACAGGAAGAGAAGGGAGTTACCTCACAGGTGGAGAACCAGTGCTGACAGGGCCAATTAGATCATGGTGGATGTGGTCCACTCCCAATAATTAATGAGGAGGTGTCAATACCAGGAGAGGCAAAGCTGCTTTTGTAATGAGCCAGCCACCCCCAGTCCTTATTCAAGCCCAAATTAATAGTGTTAAATTTGCAAATGAATTTTAGTTTTGCAGTTTCTCTTTGAAGTCTGTTTCTGAAGTTGTTTTGTTCAAGTATAGCTACTTTTAAATCTGTTATAGCAGGGGTAGGCAACCTATGGCACGAGTGCCAAAGGCAGCATGCGAGCTGATTTTCTGTGGCACTCACACTGCCCTGCTCCTGGCCACCGGTCTGAGGGCTCTGCATTTTAAATTAATTTTAAATGAAGCTTCTTAAACATTTTAAAAACCTTATTTACTTTATATACAATAGTTATTATATAGTATAGACTTATAAAAAGAGACCTTCTAAAACGTTAAAATGTATTACTTGCATGCGAAACCTTAAATTAGAATGAATAAATGAAAATTCTGCACACCTCTTCTGAAGTTTCCTACCCCTGTGTTATAGAATGTCCAGGAAGACTGAAGTGTTCTCCTACTTGTATTTGTATATTACCGTTCCTGATGTCCGATTTGTGTCCATTTATACTTTTATGTAGGGACTGTCCTGTTTGGCCAATGTACATGGCAGAGCGTTATTGCTGGCACATGATCGTATACAGGCATGTTGCATCTTGCGCGAAGGTTCTGTTCCATGGTTACCGCGTAAAGCGTAAACCGCGTATAGCCAGAACCCATTGACTTCAATGGGAGGCTAAATTGCGCCCTCTGCAGGAAGTTTAAAAAAAAATTCTCCTTTTTTTTGTTTTTGTGGAACGCGTAAAGCGGAAATCGCGTACGTTTAATATGCCTAAGACGTGACGTGCCTGTATATAGCATAAGTAGATGTGCATGGGAATGAGTCCCTGGTGGTGTGGCTGATGTGGTTGGGTCCTCCGATGGTGTCACCAGAGTAGATATGGGGAAAGAGTCAACAATGAGGTTTGCTACAAAAACAGGTTCCTGGGTTAGTGTTTCTGTGGTGTGGTGTGTAGTTGCTGGTGAGTATTTGCTTCAGGTTGGGGGGCTGTCTGTAACTGAGGACTGGCCTGTCTCTCAAGGTCTGTGAGAGTGAGGGATCATTTTCCAGGATAGGTCATAGATCATTGATAATGTGCTGGAGAGGTTTTAGCTGAGGTCTCTACATGATGGCCAGTGGTGTTCTGTTACTTTGTTTGTTGGGCCTGTCCTCTGGTAGATGATTTCTGGATACCTGGCTTTCTCTGTCAATCTGTTTCCTCACTTCCCAAAGTGAGTATTGTAATTTTAAGAATGTTTGATAACGATCATGTAGGTGTTTGTCTCTGTCTGAGGGTTTGGAACAAATTTGGTTGTATCTTAGGGCTTGTCTGTAGACAATGGACTGTGTGATGTGTCCTGGATGGAAGCTGGAGGCATGTAGATAAGTATAGCGGTGAGTAGTTTTTCAGTATAGGGTGGTGTTTATGTTCCCATCACTTGTTTGCAGTGTAGTGTCCAGGAAGTGGATCTCTTGAGTGGACTAGTCCAGGCTGAGGTTGAGGGTGGGATGGAAATTGTTGAAATCCAGGTGGAATTCTTCGGGGGCTTTCTTCCCGTGAGTCCATATGATGAAGATATCATCAATGTAGCAAAAGTAGAGTAGGCATGCTGGGGGACGAGAGCTAAGGAAGCGTTGTTTTCAGTCAGCCATAAAAGTGTTGTCATACTGTGGCGCCATGTGGATACTCATAGCAGTGCCACTGATTTGAAGGTCCAACTAAAATGATTAGAGGTTTGGAACAGATCTCCTATGAGAAGCAATTAAAGAGGCTAGGACTTTTCAGTTTGGAAAAAAGGAGACTAAGCAGGGATATGATAGAGGTCTATAAAATCATGACTGATGTGGAGAAAGTAAATAAGGAAGTGTTATTTACTCCTTCTCATAACACAAGAACTAGGGGGTCACCAAATAAAATTAATGGGCAGCAGGTTTAAAACAAATAAAAGGAAGTTGTTCTTCACACAGCACACAGTCAACCTCTGGAACTCCTTGCCTGAGGAGATTGTGAAGGCTAGGACTATAACCGGGTTTAAAAGAGAACTGGATAAATTCATGGAGGTTAAGTCCATTAATGGCTATTAGCCAGGACGGGAAAAGAATGGTGTCCCTAGCCTCCGTCAGAGGGTGATGGATGTCAGGAGAGAGATCATTACCTGTTAGGTTTACTCACTCGTGGGTACCTGGCATTGGCCACTGTTGGTAGACAGGGTACTGGGTTGGATGGACCTTTGGTCTGACCCAGTATGGCCTTTCTTATGTTCTTATGTAAGGTATAAGTTGTCCCCAAATCTGAAATGGTTGTGGGTGAGGACAAAGTTCAGCCACCAGGTGTGCTGTGGGGTCATCAGAAATACTGTTCTTGACAGCTTGTGGTCCATCCTCATGTGGAATATTGGTGTAAAGAGCTTCTATATTCATGGTGGCCAGGATGGTGTTTTCAGGAAGATCACCAGTGCACAGGTTCCAAATATATTTTAGAGTGGATTTTGGTGGGATGTTAACAATTACATGTTAAATGAGTCTTAATTTTTTTTTCATTTGAAATCAATGGAATGAACAATAGAGGCTGACTTTCTACGTTTTTCTCCCCAGTGAAGTTCTAGAAAGCAGCAAACTAGTGGTAAATAGCTGTGGCCTGTTGAAGTTTAAAAGGATATATATAAAAACAACATACTGTAAACACTTACACAGATGGTAATTGACAGACAAAGTCACTCATTTCACATATTTCAGTAAGGATTTTGGAGAGCATTAGCTATTTCTATTTTTTTTATTTCTTTATTTTGCTATGAAAAGTATAGTGCAAATTACTCACAGATTACTGAAAAATGTCATCTTAAGTAACATCTGTGATATTTATCTTATTTCAGTACATGTGTATGATGGAATTGATTGCTCAATGCAGGTCACAACACATGCTGTACATGTGCACAGATACTAGGGTCATATAAATTCAGAAGCATTTAATTGTTCTTCAATAGCTGTGCTAGTTATAATGTATTTTGCTGGTATCATGCCTCTGATACTCCAGCGTAATATCTTATTCTTTTAAGTATAACTAATGAATACAGTATTTTTATTTTATTAAAATTTCTCTTCAAAGAAATCTGTCAAGGAGGAAAGGAGAGGTTCTGCTGTGGAGGTAAAAGGGAGGGAAAATTTTGTGCCAATCAGGACTCATAGACTTTAAGGCCAGAAAAGGACCATCATAATCATCTACTTCAGCAGTTCCCAGATTCTGGGAACTCGCAGAACATTTCAAGGGGTTCGCCAAAAAAATTTCATTAATGGCGGCCAGAGGACCCTGGTGGGACCTTGGTTGCAGGGCAGACAGCCCGAGCTCCAGGGCGAGCGGGGCTGGGCAATTGAGGCTCAGGCTGTCTGCCTTTGAATCGGGCCCTCCCCTGTCAACGGGGGAGCCAGGAGCCCGAGCCCCAGGGAGTGCATGAGCCGGGCAGTTTGAGCCTAAGCCCTCCCCTGTCAGCAGGGGAGGTCCTCAGAGATCATTAAAATGTGACCTATCTGAAGTGTGAGCAATAAGATCATTAACTAGTAATCAAAGATTTAAAACTAACTAAATAAAACTAATTAAACTAATACTAACTAAATAAAACTAGTTCTAATTGCGTATGTTTAAATGATGGTCTTGTATAAACTTGAGCTATCTAAAATGCTGGTTTTTATTTAAAAGAAATTTAGTAAAACTCAAAAACCAATTTTTTACATTTCCCACAGTGTTATTCACCAAAATCATTTTAAACTGGATAGCTTAGTACCTTGGTACTATATGATAAATAAACTGAAGTAAGGAGACAGTGACTTTTGGCTGATGCACTGCAGGCCAAAGGTTAAATTCCTCTTCTGTCCAAAACCTAAGTACATTCTTCTTCCTGTGAGAATCAAATGACCAAGCAATCTCAGGGTCACAAACTTTACATAAAAATAAATAAAGGCCCAAGCAGTCTTTGGATTCTATTTTACGTTCTCTGTTGAAATCCTTGCAGCTCTCGCAGCATGCATACAGATTATTGTGTTAAATGAGTACAAGTCTGATTTCTGTATCGATCTGGCTGATTAGTTATTCAGAGTGAGGTAGCAATAAAGTGCTTGTTGCTCTTGGAAAATTGATAATATAAACACATTGGGGATTGTATATAATATTTGGTGAAACCAATCACTTCTTAACACATTAAGATCACCTTAAAAAATACACACTGAGAATCATCTTTTGAAACAAAAACATTCAGAATGCTTTCTCTAAATTTACACATAATGGGCCAGACTCTGACGTAGTGCTGCTTGTAAGTAGCCACCAAAAAGCCACACATATCATGAGCCAGGGACAAAAGTTTTTCGCCTCCATTTTGACTCTCCATACACAGTGCTTATTAGACCATGCCATGGTCTCTCCTGCAGGGGCTGTGGAAGGATATTTCAGAATAGGGTCTCCTTCCACTATCAACGGTGTTTACATTCATGTACCTGCATCCTCAGTACACATGATTTCTACACAGGGCATGAAATACATCACCCTGGGGACTGCATGAGAGAGACATGTTAACATTTTGAGGGGGGGTGGGTCGGTGGGGTGGGTGTTTGGAGAGCCCTTGGCTAAGAGATTCCCAAGGCCAGATCCCATGTAATGCACAACTGCCACACTCTGTGCACCTGATGAAGTGGGTTCTAGCCTGTGAAAGCTTATGCCCAAATAAATTGGTTAGACTCTAAGGTGCCACAAGTACTCCTCGTTCTTTTTGCGGGTACAGACTTACACGGATACATCTCTGAAAACTGTAAGAATGGTTACTTAAGAACAAAGAACAAACACAACTGAATGCACCATAGCTAAAACATAAAGCATTTTATCCTTATATTTATCCAAATAGGGGGACCAGATGTCCCAATCTTATAGGGACAGTCTCAATTTTTGTGTCTTTTTCTTATATAGACTCCTATTACCCCCCCACCTCTGTCCCATTTTTTTCACACTTGCTGTCTGGTCACCTTAGATATGTTATCTGTTCTTATAAATTCAACTTTGCTGCCATCTAGTGTCAGTTATTTTTTTCTCATTTTACACTATGTTCAAACCTTAACAAAAGCCTTTTGTATTAGGGAAAATGAAGGAAAAAAATGTAAATAAGCAGTGTGAAGGAGATTTGCTGATTTATTTATTTATTTATTTTTGGTACTGCATCTTTCCCAGTTATAGTTTAAACAGCCAAAAGTGAGTGTTCTTCACAAACAGTGCTTAAACTTATCTTTAAAAACCTTATAAACTGACACAGCAAGAAAATGCATTTTTTTTATAGTTTAATCATTTAAGAAAGAGCACTATAAACATAGTGTGCATTCTTCTAATTTTGGTTTATCACATTAAACAGAAATTTTACAGAGTAGCTTTAAAATAAAAGATATCCTAAAAATATTTTAGGTGAGAAAAGTGCAAATTTAAAAATTCCCTAGTGATTGTCAATTCTCAGATCTTAGATCTCTTATTTTTTCTGAGAAATTGTCATATTTTACTTGCAAAACCTCTAATAAAGAGAAAGTTGCAAGTGACAAATCTTTAGGTGGTATAACTTGTCATAGCCCAGTTCAAGTCAACGAAGCTATGACAATTATACACCAGCTGAGGATCTTTTCTCTTGGCTGTGTAATCTGCAGTTGCTTTAAAATGAACATTGCCATGTAGTTCAGAGCCATATATGTAAAATAAACATATTTTACAAATAAAAAGCTTAATGCTCGAGACCGATTTTGTGTTCCAGGCTCTGCCACTAACTTGCTGTGCAACCTTGAGCTGTGTATTTCTTTGCCTCAGTTTCCCCTTAGGGATAATAATACTTATTGACCTACAAAAGGCTGTTGTGAAACTTAACGAATTGTTGTTTGTAAAGTGTTTTGAGAGCCACAGATTGAAAGGCCTGTGATGTTCTGTTCAGGACACCTAGAACTTTAAGCCACTGTGTTACCCCCCTCTGTCTCAGCAGCTGAGAGCTTTGCTGGCAATTAGACTGTGTGTCAGCTTCCTGCCACACTAGTCTGTCTACCTCACCAGCAAACTCCTTAGGATTCTGCCAGTCTAAACCTTGTCTTGTAGGTAACAATCAGTAAACCCCAGATACTGAGTTCCCTGGAGATGTCTCTCTGTAGTGTCCAGTTCCTCTCACTGTGACACACTCAGAAGTTTGCTGCCTCCAAGGAGACAGTGCACACACCAGCTTCTTAAGTTAGCTGACGACTCTTGCTTCACTTTAATACACAGCACCGAGGTGGTCCTCTAATAAAACAAGCAAACGTTTAATAAAGAAGAGAGATTTAAGTGATACTAAGAAAGAAAAAGAGAAATCTGTTTAAAAGCAAAATAAAACATAATTTTAGGAATTTACAGTCTTTGCCTAAGCAGTTTTCTTACTTACATCAAGTTACCAGCATCTTTAGCCCTCCAGGCCAGGGGATCCAACTTTCACAGGCTCAAACCGTGTTGTATTCTCTGTCCCCTAAATGGTGGATAACTAAAATGTCTCTTAGTTCCCCTTATAGACCAAAGACCATTGTGTCTGCCTCAAAAACCTGGGGCACAGACTCTGACCTCTGGTGAGCTCTCTAAGCTCCTTCCTCCATGAGCTTGATTGGTTTTTTACCTTATATGCAAATATACTTTCATTGTCCCCTGCCTATATTTAAGCCAATTCACGTTCCTTGTATAGGGCAGGCTTGCCAACAGACCCCATTTGTTGTCGGGTGGGATCGAACCGGTGATCTCTGGAGCTAAGTGCAGGAGTTTCAACTGCATGGGCTAAAAGCTGACTTGCTGTTAACTAATGCTGTAGAGCAGACTCATTTAACTTTCTCTCTAAGTGGTCTTGGTCCCACTATATTGGCCAGAACACCACACCCAAAAGGTGTGTGGATTACATATACGCTGCCTCCCAAACATATTTTAAGAACCTGTGTTGGCACATATATGTAATTCTTTGTACCCAACCAGTACGCACATCACAGTGATTTTTCAGGACCAGCGTGTCATAAAATCATAGAATATCAGGGTTGGAAGAGACCCCAGGAGGTCATCTAGTCCAACTCCCTACTCAAAGCAGGACCAATCCCCAACTAAATCATCCTAGCCGGGGCTTTGTCAAGTCTGACCTTAAAAACCACTAAGGAAGGAGATTCCACCACGCTAGGTAGCCCATTCCAGTGTTTTACCATGCTCCTAGTGAAAAAGTTTTTCCTCATATCCAATTTAAATCTCTCCCATTGCAATTTGAGGCCCTTACTCCTTGTTCTGTCATCTGCTGTCACTGAGAACAGCCTAGTTCCATCCTCTTTGGAACCCCCTTTCAGGTAGTTGAAAGCAGCTATCAAATCCTCCCCCCGTCATTCTTCTCTTCAGTAGACTAAACAACCCCGATTCCCTGAGCCTCTCCTCATAAGTCGTGTGCTCCAGCCCCCTGATCATTTTTGTTGCCCTCCTCTGGACTCTTTCCAATTTTTCCACATCTTTCTTGTAGTGTGTCACCAGTTTACATATGATACATTGCAAGACACCTTATGACAACACATGCTGGGGGTGGTGAGTGTGTCCAACCTGATATGAGTTACAGTATAGTGGGCCCTCTACCAGTGGACAGTGAGGGATTTTTTTGGGTCATAGAGTCTCTGGATGTACAAAGTGTCATCCTCAGGAGCAGCTTTATTTCAAATATTCAACTGCATTCTTCGCCACCCTAGAATGCAGTACTCTGTTGGCACATGAAACAAGCCAATGAGACAGAACAATCTAGTTTCAATATCCCAGGTGAGAGAAGTGTAAAAAATACTATAAATTGCACAAATGGTGAAATAAGTACTTCAAAAATGTTTCATTTTTATAATCTGTGGTATTCCTAACATAAAGAAAGAAAAATGCATTAAGCCTTTGATTTCCACCTTTCCAATTTTGTATCCAAGTGGAAAATATCCTTATTGTAGATTTGATTGTATGTCAATCATAAAGTACTATAATAATAATAATAGTACTAATAATACTTTACAGAAGTGACAAAGAGTCCTGTGGCACCTTAAAGACTAACTAAAAGTATTAAAGCATAAGCTTTTGTGGGCTAATACCCACTTCATCGGATGCATGCAGTGGAAGTATCCAGGGGCAGGTATAAATAGGTAGGCAAGAACCAGGTTAAAGATAACAGGGTGAGTCCAATGAGGCTGAACCAGCTGTTATCTCTAATCAGGGAGGGTGGGGTATTCCTCTAGCAGCTGAACTGGAGGTGTGAACAGCGAGAGAAGAGAAACTGCTCTTGTAGTTAGCTAGCCATTCAAAATCTCTCTTCAGTCCCAAATTGATTGTGTCAAATTTGCAAACGAATTGCACCTCTGCAGTTTCTCTTTGCAGTCTGGTCTTAAAGACTTTTTGCTGCAAAATGCTGACCTTTAAGTCTTTCATGATGTGTGCAGGGAGATTGAAGTGTTCTCATACAGGTTTTTGTATATTGCCATTTCTGATATCTGGTTTGTGTCCATTTATCCTTTTTCGTAGGGACTGTCCAGTTTGACCGATGTACACAGCAGAGGGGCATTGCTGGCACATAATGGCATATATTACATTGGTAGATGTGCAGGATAATGAACCAGTGATGGTATGGCTGATCTGGTTAGGTCCTGTGATGGTATTGCATTTTGCAGCAAAAAAACTTTAAGACCAGACTGCAAAGAGAAACTGCAGAGTTGCAGTTCATTTGCAAATTTGACACAATCAATTTGGGACTGAATAGAGATTTTGAATGGCTAGCTAACTACAAGAGCAGTTTCTCTTCTCTTGCTGTTCACACCTCCAGTTCAGCTGCTAGAGGAATACTCCACCCTCCCTGATTAGAGATAACAGCTGGTTCAGCCTCATTGGACTCACCCTGTTATCTTTAACCTGGTTCTTGCCTACCTATTTATACCTGTCCCTGGATACTTCCATTGCATGCATCCGATGAAGTGGGTATTAGCCCACGAAAGCTTATGCTTTAATACTTTTAGTTAGTCTTTAAGGTGCCACAGGACTCTTTGTCACTTCTGCACTTCCAGACTAACACGGCTACCCCTCTGATTCTTAATAATACTTTGTATCTATAGTGCTTTCATTTTCAGGCCCTTATGTTTAGATAATTACAGTAAACTATATTATGCCATATGCCACAAGAAAAAATAGCTATAAATGGTTTAATAGTGCTATAACTTGCTGCATCGTCAGTAGTTATCCTCTTTTTATTATCAAGAGGCACAGTATAAAAACATCAACCTAAATACAAGGCTTATAAACATAAATAGTTGGCAGGGCTATATTCATTAAATGACCAAATCAAGTCTTTTGAAAACTTCAGTAGCATTCATTCCTGCTTAAATGTTAATTTAAAAAAAGGTAAATGACCAAAAAAAGAAAAGAAAAGAAAAAAAAAAACAACCTTCCAGTCTTGAGACAGATTTAAATTTCTTTACTGGAAACTGTAAAAGACATACCAGTTAAAGTTCATCAGAGTTTATATTTTGTTCTTTAGAGCAGGAAGAAGTGGTCTGGAACTTTTTGTATTCATTTAGTTATGAAGCTGTCCAAAACTTATTTTCAAGACTCTCATCTGGAGAAAATAGGTCATAGATGGAGATTTTGGAATGAGAAAAGTAGAAAAATGTTCCAAATTGTTGTAGATTCAAAACAAAACATCCCTTGAATTTTGAAAGTTTGCATTCCTTGCCCATGCAAAGCTGCCATTGAAAGTGAAGAGAGTTTTGGTTGTTCCAGGAATGCAAGCATGGGCTCCAAAAGTATTAAGATCACAGTTCTGCTAATTTGAGGAGATCAACAAATAAGATATCTTTATTTTTTGTTTTCCAGCATATTAAGATTCACCTGTATATAAGGACAATGAATCAGTTGTGCTTGATATGACTTTTCTCTTTTTCAGTTAATAACTTTTTCTGCATGCAGATGTGGTCGCCCCATCTCAAAAAAGATATATTGGAATTGGAAAAGGTTCAGAAAAAGGCAACAAAAAATTATTAGGAGCCATCTGAGGAAAGATTAATAAAACTGGGACTTCTAATCTTGGAAAAAAGACAGCCATGTGGGGATATGATAGAGGTCTATAAAATCATGATTGGTGTGGAGAAAGTAAATAAGGAAGTATTATTTACTCCTTCTCATAACACAAGAACTAGGGGTCACCAAATGAAATTAATGGGCAGCAGGTTTAAAATAAATAAAAGAAAGTATTTTTTCACACAACGCATAGTCAACCTGTGGAACTCCTTGCCAGCAGATGCTGTGAAGGTCAAGACTGCAACAGCGTTCAAAAAAGAACTAGATAAATTAATGCAGGATAGGTCCATCAATGGCTGTTAGCCAGGATGGGCAGGAATAGTGTCCCTAGCCTCTGTTTTCCAGAAGCTGGGAATGAGCAACTGGGGATGGATCACTTGATGATTACCTGTTCTGTTCATTCCCTCTGGGGCACCTGGCATAGGCCACTGTTGGAAGACAGGATAGTGGGCTAGATGGACCTTTGGTCTAACTCAGTATGGCCACTCTTATGTAATTCCTAAATCAACATCTGTTCTATTTGTGATTATTAATATTTATAATGCCAGTTTTGATATTTGTGGTTCTTAATACTTGTAATGCATGTTTTGACACTAACATTTTATTTTACCTTTTCAGCTTTTGGCATTTCTTCAGGGATTATTTACTTTTTACCATGAGGGATATGAGCTGGCCCAGGAGTTTACCCCATACAAGCAACAGTTGCAGTTCAACTTGCAGAATGTAAGATTGAACAGTATTTCCTACAATTTCTTACCTAATTGAATTTCAAAATAATAGAAGAGCAGAAATGCTTTATTGCAACTCTAAATCTTGAAATGATTAGAAATGTAAATAAAAAATATGAATAATTGAAAGGTCTTTGCTGAATCAAAAGCATGGCATCAAGTTTCTTTCGACCAGAAATCTCTGAAAATCATATATCAGATGTTTGATCCATGATCTCCAGGCTTGACTAGTGCAACTCACATTTGTGAACTGAGGAGACAGTATCCCTGTAGAGAGGACAGCACTTCAGCTCATACTTCAAATTCATGAATCAGAGAGGTAGCCGTGTTAGTCTGGAATTGCAGAAGTGACAAAGAGACCTGTGGCACCTTAAAGACTAACTAAAGTATTAGAGCATAAGCTTTCGTGGGCTAATACCCACTTCGTCGTTTAAATTCATATGTAAGTTGTCTTGAACAGAGATGGATTTAAGCACGTGCTCAGATGCTTTCCTGACTCAGGGCCTATGCCCAAGAATAAAGGAACACCCCCTGAAAATGCTTCATCTGGGACAGAATGCAGCAGCTCATCTGCCTAGCATCACAGGTTTCCATGAACCACTCACCCTGCTTGTCTGTTGTCTGTACTGACTCCCCATTGAATACGGAGTGTACTTCCAAGTCTGTCTTGATACTGAAAGCCATCCAGGGGATAGATGCTAGTTACCTGAGAGATCACCTCTCCCAAACCTGCCAGCTGCAGGCTAACTGCTGGTCTCCATGGCTCCAGCAGAGATGTTCTGACAGGACTTTTACCAATGCTGCTGACCCTGCAACTATTCCCTTAAGGGACAAAGTTGATGAGGGACTCCCCGGTATGGAGGGGGTTTTGGCCTAGACTGTATTAATGTATTCTTTTTAGGACTGATGTGAGATAGAATGTGTATCTCACTTGGCCCCAACCTTTTTACCCTCCTTTATGCCTGTTACCACATGTGGATCCTGAAACTCGTGGAGAGCACTGTCCAAGGACATAGAGTGGTGGTCGCTAACACTGCCCACATCACACGCAGGTCTGCACACAGAAGTATCCCTCTGTCTTCAAGTCCTCACAATCTTTTCTTCTTCCAAATTGCATATTTGCCACTTTTGATTAAAGGCACAAGGGATCACTGTTGTTTCACTGCAGGGATGAGAAAATACCCATGCTCCAGTCCAGTGACTTAAATAGTTTAAACTATGGGAGATCACCACCAATCTGGGTCTAGGATTATGGACCAAAGATAGAAAACATAAATTGAGACTGTGTTAACACCTTCTTTGTAAATATGCCAACAGTACCAGAATTACTAAATTGCTTCTCCTGTTTCACAGGTAAAAACACATTCGCCTCTTTCTCTTGTTTAAATAACTGTTAATGCCTTTTTTAAATTGCTTGTGGGATGACATCTGCAGGGCCATAGCTGTGAGGCAGGCAGAGAGAAGAAACAACTTTTTGATTTTTCCCCAAAACATGCAAAAGCTAGAAACTTAAAATTATGTAAGCAAAAGGGTGATGAACAGAAAACGGAGATGGTTTTCCTGCAGGAGGGGGGGGAGTTAGTTGGGTGTGGTAATGATCAGAGAGGCATATAGGAAGCTCTCAGAAGATGAGGAAGTGGGGGAGAAAAAAAGGAGTCCACTCCTTTGTCTTATATTTTCAATGCTTTAGTTCTCTCTCTTTGTTTTCCTCTTTCCTGCTTCTTTCATCTTCCCTCCCTACCTTTTGCCCTACTATCTCACCTTCATCCTCTCTGCAACATTTGTTCACTCCCTCACATTCACTCTGTCTTTTGTCTGCCTCCTTTATCCCTTTTATCTTTCCTCTAATAGACCCTTCCACAGGCCAATACTCACCTGCAATGCAGAGGAGTTGAGCAGAAGCTTGAATCAACCGAGCTGCCTGTAGACTCATCATTCATATGCCCAGGCTCAGACTGAACTTGAATCACACTTTTTGCATGAGGGAAGTCTCTCTCAAAGAGGGATGTTCATTGGGTGACCTGACAGAGGGCAGGACAGCAATAATATGTGACTGAAAACAGGGTCCTTCCTAGTTTCAGGGTTACAGGGGCCCTGATGCAAAGCCCATTGAAGTCAATGACTAGATTTCTAGTGACTTCAGTGGCGTTTGGATTGGGCCTTTAGTCTCCTTAGGAAGAAGTTTTCTTTAAAGGTTCTCAGAGGAACCTTGCCTCTCGCCTCACATAGGGGAGCTTCAACCTCCATTTGATTATACTAATGTTTGAAGCCATGAATGTATGTGGCTTAATTTTTTTTGTCAATTAAATCACTTGTTTTCAAATTACAGTAGCATGAGCTTCAATAAGTACTTACAGTGCTTTACATCTTCAAAGTGCTGTACAGACATGGCTAAGTAAATTTTATCTTTAGTTTAGTAAAGGGCTCTCAAACCCAAATGACCATGAGGGCCGCGTGAGGACTAGTTCATTGGCCAGAGGGCTGCATCACTGACACGCCCCCCCGCACTGCCCCTGGCCCTGCCCCCACCCCTTCCATGAGGCCCCACCCCTGCCCTGCCTCCTCCCCTGAGTGTGAGCTCCCCACTCCCTCCTGGAAAGTGCTGAGCACCTGGAGATAGGTAGAGAGGAGACGGGGGCGTGGGGAGCTTGGCGGCTGCAGGAAGTTAAGTGCAGGGAGAGAAGGGGCATGGGAAGCTTGGCTGGCCACAGAAAATAACCCCGCGGGTCATGTGTTTGAGACCCCTGCCTTAGGTGAACTACTCCATCACCTAACAAATCTGAGCCGCATATTCAGCCTCAGTGTTACACATACAATGATACAAAAGTATAGTAAAAAATATTTTTAACGGTGCTTCGAGTCGTAGTGCCAACACACGTTATACTCCTTGGGAACAGCAATTGTTTGCTGACAAATAAGGCATTGAATTTTATCTTTTACCTCTGTGAAAAAAATATAAATTCTCCCTTTTCTCTTGGAAAACTCTTTTCTTCCATGAATGTTTTTTTTTTTTGATGAAGTCATTTCCAAGCAGTTTTAATAAAATATATTCACTTAATAATGCACCTCACTCAAAGGACCGAACAGGAACTTAGATTTACTTCTGTTGAAGCACCCTCCTGGACTGGGCTGCACTCACACTCCACTCTTGCTCTGCCTCTTCCAACTCTTTCCCTGTCCCCTTCAAACCTCTTCCACAAAGTTCCCACCCCAACTCTGCCCCCTCTCCTCCCCTAGTTCAACCCCTTCTTCAAAGTTCTCACCCCAGCTCTGCCTCCTCCCCGCCCCTAGTCCAACCCCTTCCCCAAATCCCTGCCCCTTTCTCCCCCTCTTCCCCTGTGCACGAGGCTTCCCACTCCTGGCCCCTCCCTCCCAGAAACCGCTAAGCCGCCAGAGAATTGTCTGGCTGTAAGCAGAGCAGCGGGAAGCAGCAGCGCGGAAGAGAAGCACATGGGGGGAGCGGGAGGGCCGCAGGGAGCTTGGCAGGGGGGCACAGGGAACTTGGGGGAGGGGCGGGGGGCCGCAGGGAGCTTGGCGGGGTGCGGGGAGGCCTCAGGGAGCTTGGCTAGGAGCCGTGGGGGGGCAAGGAGGGCCAGGGGAAGCATTGTGGGCTGCAGGGAAGGGCTTGGCGGGCCGCAGGCAGCATGTTTGAGACCCTTGATTTAGTACATACTGTTTCTACTTCACAGGGACCCTGTGAGGATTAATTAGTTAATTTCAGTACATGAAAATATGAAAGCAGTATATACCAGTTAAGTACTAGGATTAGGATTATTTTAACTGATCTTTTAAAATTTGCTGCAGAAACAAGGTGTAATTTTCACAAATATACAAATATCTGATTGTATATTTTGACCAGATAGGACTAGATCTTGCAAGATATTGAGTGTAGTTTCAATAAGGTCTAGCGCAGTGGTTCGCAACCAGGGGTTCATGTACTTCTGGGGGTATGCATCAACTCATGTAGATATTTACGTAGTTTTACAACAGGCTACATAAAAGCACTAGCAAAATCGGTACAAACTAGAATTTCATAAAATGGCTTGTTTATACAGCTCTACGTACTATACACTGAAATGTAAGAACAATATTAATATTCCATTTGATTTATTTAATAATTATATTGTAAAAATGAGAAAGCAAGCATTTTTTAGTAATAGTGTGCTGTGATACTTTTCTATTTTTATGTATGATTGTGTAGGTTTTTAAGTGAGGTGAAACTTGGGGATATGCAAGAAAAATCAGACTTGTGAAAGGGATACAGTAGTTTGGAAAGGTTGAGAGCCACTGATCTAGCTCCTTCTCTTCACTCTGAATTTCCTTGACTTTTGTGGGTTTAAGTCAAGGTTTTCAGTGCTCCACTGACACCGTTTTAAAAACATAGTAATTAGGATAGGGCAAGTCTAGGGTTAATAACTTAATTTCCTTTAGAGCAGTTTACATGTGAATGTGCTAGCATATTACAGTGTAGTAGTAGAGGTAGTAATAATACCTATACTTAGATACTGCAGAAATAGTAAGTTGCTAATATGTGTTTGCTCTTTTTATTTTCCTTAGACACGAAATAATTTTGAAAGTACCAGGCAGGAAGTAGAGAGACTGATGCAGAGAATGAAATCTGCCAATCAGGATTACCAACCACCCAGTCAATGGACAATGGAAGGCTATCTCTATGTGCAGGAGAAACGTGAGTAATGATATCTGTACAGTCAGTATTTGAAGATTGCCTTATTCCATTTCAGCTTTTAGGGTATGAGGTACATTGTAAGGCAGGTTTCAGGTCGTCTTTTTGGTTGGTTTGTTTATATTTGGGGTCAGACTGGCCCACAGAGAACTCTCCCAGGACCTGTCTAGCCTCAACTAATCACAAGCTGGAAAAAAATATCCTGATTTATTAGAGGCCTTTCTCTTTAATGCTGACAGACTGGCCTCTCAGCACTCTCCCATGCCTCAGGTGACCTGCTGCCACCACTTCTGTCTCTGGAGAACCAGCAGCCTTATGCCTCTGAAATAACCCAGTGCCTCTAGCAGAGCCTCACGCATATAAGGTGATCAAGGAGTTCTAGGGAACAACCCAGCATCCAAACCATGAGCCAGTTGCTGGCAAAGCATAAGACGTAGAGACTTAGAAGCAAAACAAAGTATAACTTCCACTTTGCTATGTGAGAGTAATAACATGAAATACAAAAACAAAGGTAACTAGAAAATCCTGATAAAGAGGTATAAATTTATAGCTCATCTATACACAAGTGATGAGAAAAGCCATTGGAATTAAGCAGGGTCCAAAGAGGTTAAGCAAATAGAATAAAAAGTTAATGGACTTAACAAAGAACACTGAGAGGAGTCACCAATACATCACAAAGAGAAGGAGAGATAGAATCAGAGACGACATGATATGAACCATAGAGCAGTTTGACCCAAACTGAAAGATACCAAACACTGAGGACAGAAAAGAGATTAAAAGTTGTATGTGATCTACAGTGTCAAATAGCACTGTTCAGAGCTAATCAAATGTAAACAATCTGGCTGAGTGAGCTGCACCAAGTACATTATAACCCTTAGTAAAGCAATTTCAATCCTGTGTGCTACTCAGTGGTCTGTTTGATGAGGATCTTCCTGAAGCTGGAGAGGTAGGGAGACCTTGTTTGAGATGTGTATGTGTGCATGCAAGTTTGGTGTTCTACCACCACCACAACCTGATTAAAATGCTGGTATTTATTTGAATACAAATCCAATTTTGACTCATTCGTAATTTCTGAGTCTCGCATTAAAATAATTGCCATCTGGCATTAGACTCTCCTGTATCAGACCTGGTCAGTCACGAGGATATCTGCCTTCCTAGAACCATTTCAAGGAGCTGTAGAATGTTATAGATAATGAACTTTCCCACTGAAATCTTGGCCTTACCTCCTATTAACATATATGAGCAAAAAGGAGCGAACCATTGTTCTGTTCTTATTTCACCTTGCTGATTTTTAGCAGCAGGAACGGTAGCATTGATGAGGTTTGAGCAGAACACGTACCCTTTAATTGAATTATAATAATAATAAAAACCAGTGTTAAGTGGAAAATATACTGGGCATTATTAATGGGAGAGCAAGAAAGGAGTGAAATGTCAGGCACATGAAGTGTTCCATTAAATGGTGAAAGGTCAACTTGACATCCTCTCACTGACAAAGGATTTGATCATTAGTTTATTTTGGGGAAAAGTCAGGTGGTCTGTAATGTCCGCCTCAGAGATGAAGGTGCTAATTGTTTACTTCCTTATCATGCTGGCTTTAGCTTCCCACAACCAGTTAAGTATGCTGTCCAAAAGTTAGTTTGGTTAATATTTGCCACTCCTGAATGTAAAACTATACACGTTTATTGCTAGTACCACACACAAGAGATTAGAGATACCATTAGACTATGAAACAATGAGTTATTTAATTTCTCCAAAAAATGCTACAACAAATGTACTGTAGAAATAGCAGGCTGAGTATGGATTGGAGAAAAGGAGCACTAGGTATCCCTCAGAACAACGTTTTGATTATATTTGTACACGGTGCCAGGATATAATTAAATTGGCTTTAAAATGGATTGTATTCACATGGACAGTGAAAATAACAAGTATAATGTGACAAATCAGGTATGTTTGAGCTAAAATGTTCAAAGCTGGCTGCCAAGTGTTTGCCTGTGTAAGGATGTACTTACTCACTCAAACACAAGTGGCCTGATTTCCAGAGGTGCTAGGCATCTCCAACTACAGTCGACATGAATGAGAGCTGCAGGTGCTCTGCACCTTTCAATATCAGACCTTCTTTAGGTGCCTTAAAATGATTTGAAAATTTTCCCCCTACTGAAATAACCTGAGAGTTGGTGAAAATGCTGCCAGCATAAAAAATGTGGTGAAAGCACCATAAGAACGTGCTTATAGTTCAGAAGTAAAACAGCCAACTTTTTTTTTTTCTGTTTGATCTGCTGCTGACTCAGCTTAATACTTGCCTGTGAAATACAAATGAGAGAGACAACGTTTTCTTGGCACACTTGTAGGGAAGGCCATGCAAATTTGCTTGGTTAGATACATAGATTGTCAAACATCTGACTGAGTTGATTGGTGTAGCCTTTGGAAAATATTGCTGCATTTGTGGATGGGTGCATTTACAAAACAAATCCATAGTAACTGGAACACAATTACTGGGTTTTTTCTTTTAACATCTATAATTTTGGAGTTAAATGTTAAAACAGCCAACCTAACAAACTTTGTACTTTAGCAATTACCCTATTTTAAAAAACAAAATCGTGTGTCCTGATGCACACTGAATTTAAAAAGCAAAGGGTCACATTGTGCTATCTGACCTGTTCTTATTTTCTAATTCACTTAGTAATCAGGGCACTGTGTGAGTGTGTGTACATCTCACTAGATTTTGCAATCCCCATCATGCACAGTACTTGGATGAGAGGTGTCAGAAGTGCATGTGATCCTACAGGAAGTGTCTCTGATTACTGAGCAGGTAGCATTCTTCCATCTGAGGATTTGTCTCTACTGCAGAGTTAGCGTGGGTTGGCCGCTCCTCCTCTGCACCTCCCCGTGTGTGTTTCTAGGATTTCTGGGGGCATATCCCATGATTTTTTTGTGCTTCAGTGGGCTGTCTCATTCTGATTTTTTTTTCCATTGAATTATGCCTCCCGGGCATTGGACATTGGAAAGCTATCAGCATTCAAGTGATCTAATCTGCATCTTCATTGCAAAATGGGTGAGTTACTGGCCTAAATGAGTGAAAGCAGCACCTGGGCTCTGACCCGCACCTCAACCATGCCAGCTAGCCTTCGTTGAAAGCATCACTAAACTCCTGTGAAAGGGTTTTGTGTGTGAGACGTCTTATAATCTTGGATAAGAGACCAGACTATCTCTTCAGTGAAGAAGTACCCTAAATCAGTAATGCGGTAGTGCCTCCACATAAGATTACAAATCACATTGATGCTGGAGGTGACCTCTTTAGGCTGAGTTATAAAATCAGGCCCTATTCATTGGGCAGACATGCATAGCTATACCAAACAATATTCCGGTGAGGCCTGAGGGCCTTGCTTAGTGGTTCTGTCTGAATGCATGCAGTTATCAGTTTGCGGACAATTGGGCAGTTTACGCTGTATGTGCCAATACTAATTTGTGCTTTCCTTTTACAAAAGAACAATATTTCTAACCTCTTTCTTTGCAAAGACATCTCAGAAATGTAAACGGGTTCCTAGAGTTAAGTTTGTCGTGGCAGCTTTTCTTGCAGATTGATAATTCACGATATTCTCAACTCCTAAGCAGTGTCTATGGCAAGCACTCTTAAGAACTAAGAAAGGAGCTCTAGGGAAGTGTGCCCTGATTTCATGACTCATGTGTTGAAGTCAACCAACCGTCCTTGTGTTCAAGTTCAACCATCCTTTCAGCAGATAAGGATCATTCCGAGGAAGAATGGAATGAATGCTGCTGCTCTTTTCCCAGTGGGGAAATCTTTAAAAATACCCCCCAAGGCAGAGATGGTTGAAGTTTCTTTACATACACATACCATGAGTATATGTATGTAGGCTCTGAACTCTCTCCATCCCACCAACAGGAAAAATCCAACTCTCAGAGTTTTAAATTGGGCAGCCCAAAGTTGAGGCACTTGAAAATTAGACCTAAATGACATGTTCAGGAATGAGTCAGCGTTAGAGCTTGAAGCAGAGCAGGGGAGTTTGACTCCAAGTCCTTGGTCAGGCACTTACACTAGCCCTCTCCGTATATGCATAACATGATCAAATTGTGGTATAATGTCAACATTTAAAAAAAAAAATGTTGCATTTATTTCATCTAGGACCCCTTGGATTTACCTGGGTAAAACATTACTGTACTTATGATAAAGGGACAAAAACATTTACAATGAGTGCCACTGAAACAAAGTCTGGTGGGAAAGTGGTGAGTATTATCTTGACATATCTCTTAGTGTATGCCTGAGATCCAGCTTGTGTATTTATATTATCGATTTAACGTATTTATGAGGAAAAAATAATATATTAGAGAAGTTTGGGTAAACAAAATACCTTCTGTCGTGAATCAACAAAATGATTAACAAATGTTTTTACTTATGAAAATAAAGGTCATATTAAGTATTTCAAATGAAAAGATCTACTTTTTTCATAACTAATTTCCATACTAACTATAAAATATTATCATTTTCTATGGTATCTCCAAACATGTAAGAAAACTACAATACTTAGCACAGAAATATGAGTTAGGTATCCTCATATTTATTGCTTAAAAGTTGATTGACATTTAATCATATCAGATATAAATATGTAGATACTAGGCCATTTTCAGACTTGATAAGTACCAATAGTTTTACTTAGAGAGAATTTTCAAAGCAAACTTTCACAATTAGACATTTTATTAAATATATTATTATGAGCTGTCTGAAGAATGGCAAACAATTATGTGAGAATGTACATTAAGTAATTTTGTCTCTCACAATATATATATGTGACAGAGAGAAAAATGATTGTATAATGTGCTTGTATAATTTTAAGCCCTGTAAGCAATTATATACAAGCTTAAATTTAAGCAGAGTAGATGGGTTTATTCACAGGACGAGGCCTTATTATATCAATGTAGTCTCTGTATGTTGATTTTCCTTTTTTTGTATGTCTTACAGAATGGCCTTGTCACAAACTCACAAGAAATATTCAAGCTAAAATCCTGCATACGGAGAAAGACCGATTCAATTGACAAACGTTTCTGTTTTGATATTGAAGTATCAGAAAGGTTTGAAGCTCTTTTTTTTTCTTAAAGAACATTAATTATTTAATAAAATGTATGTAAATGTATTTACATAATATAAGACCAAACTTTCAAATATATGCTCCTAATTGCTCAGAACCTATTTTTATAAAACAAATAACACTACATGTGAGTATTATCTATCACAATTAACTATGTTGGATAGACATGTACGTTTTTTTGAAAAACGTATAGTGCAGTTAATAAACTTATAGTGCAATACTCCACCTAGGAAGGAACAATCAGTTGCACACATACAAAATGGGAAATGATTGCCTGGGAAGGAGTACTGTGGAAAGGGGTCTGGGAGTCATAGTGGATCACAAGCTAAATATGATTCAGCAGTGCAAAAAAAGCAAACATCATTCTGTGAAGTATTAGCAGGAGTATTGTAAGCAAGACACGAGAAGTAATTCTTCCGCTCTACTCCGCATTGATTAGGCCTCAACTGGAGTATTGTGTCCAGTTCTGGGCGCCACATTTCAGGAAAGATGGGAACAAATAGAGAAGAGCAACAAAAATGATTAAAGGTCTAGAAAACATGACTCGTAAGGGAAGATTCAAAAAACTGGGTATGTTTAATCTGGAGAAGAGAAGACTGAGAGGGGATATGATAACAGTTTTCTCGTGCATAAAAGGTTGTTACAAGGAGGAGGGAGAAAAATTGTTGTTCCTAACCTCTGAGGATAGGACAAGAAGCAATGGGCTTAAATTACAGCAAGGGCAGTTTAGGTTGGACATTAGGAAAAACTTCCTAACTGTCAGAGTGGTTAAGCACTGGAATAAATGGCCTAGTGAGGTTGTAGAATCTCCATCTTTGGGGACTTTTAAGAGCATGTGGGACAAACACCTGTCAGGGATGGTCTAGATAATACTTAGTCCTGCCTTGAGTGCAGGGGACTAGACTCTATGACCTCTCGAGGGTCCTTCATAGAATCTCAGGGTTGGAAGGGACCTCAGGAGGTCATCTAGTCCGACCCCCTGCCCAAAGCAGGACCAATCCCCAACTAAATCCCCTTTCAGTTCTATGCTTCTATTAAGGAGGTTGATTTTAGAATTTTGGCCTATGTGATAATTATCTAAAAAGTTGTGGTCACTCTCTCTCACACATGCACTCCATGTCTCTCTCAAATCAGTTGTTCCACAATTTCTAGTTGTACGTGAACTATGTGGAAGTTAAATATATTTCTATGAATTCAAGCTAAAGTTAAGAGAGTTTATTTTTTCCCATATGCTGAAACAGCTGTACAAGTGTTTCTCCAGGTACTACTGGAACTATTTAATTGTATGAAATGAATAGGAACAGTTCTACAGCATTTGAGGGGGAAGTGCAAATACTCAGTGAAAGTTATAATTTGTTCTTTTTAAAAATTTTTGTGCTAATGGACAAGGGAGAAAAGGTGGGTAATAGAGTGACCAGACAGCAAGTGTGAAAAATTGTGTGTGGGGGGGGGGGCGGAAATAGGAAACTATATAAGAAAAAGACCGCAAAATCAAGGCCTTCCCTATAAAATCGGGGCATCTGGTCACCCTAGTAGGTAAACATCTGCCTTAAAATCATGGTGAAATAGTGTGAATTTACTAATTCTGTTTATTTATATAAATCTTTCCTGGTCTTTCTCTGAGAAATATTTTGTGACTAAAATAATAATAGTAATGTACTAAGCAGAAGTATCATTATTTTATAACATGTTAATTTTGTGGTGAACTTTGTGATTGTGAAGGATAAATATACATGTAATCTGAAGTCTTGTATTAATAGAATAGGTAAAATGCAGACATTAGTACTGCAAATTTGGGGTGGGAGTTATGTTGGGATAAATTACTTGATATTTGGTGCCCTTTAATTTTAGAAATTTGGCAAGACTATGTTGTTCTTGTTCTGGTTTTGTTTAAAAAATATATAGTTTACAATTTTGTTTTGGAAAACCAAAATCAGAGAGTAGTTGAAATTCAAAGATTATAATATATCAGAACTAACTTTATCAGGCAAAATGATGCTAGTGCTCCTGTGAGATAATTAAAAAGTGAGTTTTGTCCTTAAAGTTTTAGGAAGATCTTAAATTCCTTTAGTTTTCTTTAAATGGAGTTGTACACTTTTGGAATAAAACTTGTTAATTTTAACTTGGTTTAACATGTCTTGTTTATTTTGACTTGCTTTTACAAGTTAAAATGCAGAGAGCTTATACCTAAATGTTTTCTCAAAACTTAGACAAAAAAGTTGAAAGCACACTAGTTCACAAGGTTGCTTAAAATACTGTTGTAAGACGGAGACAGACCTTTCAGAGGCTGGCAAGAAGTCAAGTTTTGAAGTTGGTTCCATATTTAACAGGAAACCAGTGGAGGTTTGTGAGAGTCAGCAGAGGAGATAAAAAGTTCTGGTCAACATGATACCTAGAAATAATCAGTTGGCAGGCGGCCAATTTGTGCAAAGAGTGGCACTAATCGCTGTTCAATGACATAAATTGAAACTTGGCTTCCTCTGCAAAAGGGAGAGACTGATGTCATGTGTATTTGTAATGATAAAATACTTTCTTGCTGTTTCATTTTTTTTTAATTTATACACTATTAAAACCTAGGGGAATTTGGAAGAATACAGAGTTGCTAATGACTGACTTTAAATTACTGTGTACTGATTTTAAAGATTAGGCTTAAGTTTTTTTAAGATGTAATCCTGAGAGTTGTTGAGTATCCTCAACAGTGATCAATTTCAATTGGAGAGGAAGGGCATTTGGTAACTTGCAGCATTTAGCCTTCATTGAATAATTATTTACGCATACAATTTATAAGGTACAACAAAGTCTTTAAAGACCTGGAAAGGGCTGTTATGAGCAACTCTTCCTTCACCTCCTAACCTCTCATCTCATGAGACTCAATCCTCTCCCATCTAGTATTCAGAATCTATATGGAGATGTTGCAAGTGCTGATAAGACAACATAAACTGAAGTGTACATCTTATTAAATCAGTGTTTTTCAACCTGTGGTCCTGGGACCCTTGGGGTCTGCAGACTCTCTAAGATTCCCAAAGGGGACCGCACCTCCATTCAACTTTTTTTAGGGATCCACAGATGAAATAAAATAAAAAACCACTGCACTAAATGAAAGAAAATATCTGATATGAAAACTTTTAAACTGTTAACAGGAAGCAACACATCTAATTGAAACCATTTAAATTTTATGGAGATGTTCTCAACAGTTTTCAGCTCAGATTTTTAGAAGAGTTCTTCTAGTAGTCACTTATCTTTATTGTATTGCAGTACTGTAACCAATTCCACCCATAACGTATACACTACTTCTTCACATGCACCAGTGCTGATAGTTTTTCCCTCAGTGGTAACTGTAGTGGACCAGCTCTGGTGCCCTCTGGAGTGGCATGGATATGCACCGGTATAAGGGCACCACCAGCTCCCCACTCCCTCAGTTCCTTCTTACCACCAGTAACAGTGCTCAAATGTCTCCTTGCTTCGACAAACGTTCCTATCTCTACTGTGTCTAGTAGTGAATTTGTTGTATATAATTGTTCAATACTGTGTAGTGAATAGTGTTAAGCTAGAAACAGTTAGTCCCGTATGGGACTCAACCTAGGGATGGGGGTGCCTGGTACCCGGGCTTTAGATCTTGTGACTGTTGCAGAAAACATATCTGTTTGCTTCCCTGGTAAAACTGAGTGTAAAATTACTGAAAAAGAATCTATGAATGATATAGAATGTGATGTTTATTTAATAAACCCATATTTAAACAGACGATGCTATAATTCAGCTGCCGTGTTAATTTGGTAGTCTTGTTTACATAAAAGCATAGAATGGAACAAGCAACCTCATTAGTTCTGAGAATGTTCTAAGTTTCTAATGACCAAAAACTGTTGGTATCTGAAAGCTGCTTGGTGATTTATATGAAAGAAGTAGTTAGTTTTAATTTGTTTGTTAATATACGTGAGTCCACAGCATAAAAGACACTGTCACAATCAGGATGGATTTGCATGTTTGCTTTAAATGCTTTCTGAAAATTCAACGATTGGAATGGACGTATTGACTGGACAAGCTTCTAAACTCAAGATGCAGTCTTACAAAGTCAGATTTAGGGCATGGGGAAATTTATGAACACACACACACGTACTATATTTGCATTACACCAAATTAAATCCAGACTAATTGGTGTCAAGGAGTCACTCTTCATATGTACTAGTGCAATGGAAATCAGAGTTTGGCCCAAGGTTCTATAGTTTAAAATGTTTTGTGAAACATTTTGTGTGAGTAGAAAATGTTTATCAAATAACATGACCTTCCTAGTTTAGGTATGAGGAGTCTTTTTATATGTATTCCCCTCCCCCTCCATATTTTGGTCAATCGATAACTTATGGTTTACATTTTAAATATATTTGTGTGGAGATGCACAGATTTTAAAGCTGTTGGAGAACATTGTGATTATCTAATCTGACCTCTTGCTTAATGCAGGCTGTAGAATTTCACCCACTAGCTTCTTGATATCTTGTGTTGGAGAATTTGTAGCATCCAGTATTGATTTAATGAGACAGGCTTTTCATTTCTTCTTCGGTATTATGGAGCTCTGTTTGTGTATATCTATATTTTCATATTCTCCAATGTCCTTCATGAAATATGTTATAATTAAGTGGTCAGAGTACTCTTGGGGATATTAAGTATAAATTTAATATCTTTTATTTCTGTATTTGGCAAAGGAAAACTGGGTTCGAACAAGGTGTCAAAAGTTTTGAATAGATAGGTCCTAGATAGGTGAAAACAAAGATTCTTAAAGGGGCTTTTCTTTGATGCTCCATGTTTTGCCACTTTTAGGACTGGCATCACTTTTATAGTAGCTCACTGGTGCAGACAAAAAAGATCCACCACAATGAATTGTTTATACAGCTGAGTTTATATAGAAGTAGTTTTTAGTAGGTGTGTGTGCTTTTCTATCAGTAAAAATCCCATTTCTACAGCACCTCTTCCATTAGTTAAATAGGCGTATCTATTGAATTAATTTTATTTTTATCAGATGTATAAACAATTCATAGTTACACTTTGATACCACATTTCATCTGAGATTCTCAAATGTTAACTAATGAAGTCTTATACTCCCTTGTGACAGAGTAAGTTTTATTATCCCCATTTCACGGAGATAAAAAACAGACACAGAAAGGTCAAGACGTATGCCTAGCACTACAAAAAAGTAAATAATTATGTTTAGACTAGATCACACTTCCTGTTAAAATGATCTTAAATACCATTGGTTGGAAAAATAATTAATATGTTTTAAATAATATATATTTTGTTTTAATAGACATGGGATCATAACACTACAGGCTTTTTCAGAGTCCAACAGGAAACTTTGGCTGGAAGCTATGGATGGAAAGGAACCAGTAAGGAAATTTGTTATATTATTTATTATGCGTTCAGATTTCTTGTATACACAAGTGAAAAGAACAAATTGCTGTGCATCTCAAAATATCTCAAACATGAAGAAACAATTTACATAGACTTTTACGACACAATGCATACATGCAAAAACTGTATTTTGCAAGCTGTTCGAACAAAGCAATGGTAAAATAAACACGGATAATAAGACAATCATTAAATTAATAATGAAGCAGAAAAATAGTATATCTCAATCTGTAGTCACACATTGAGTCACTTATGTTAGTTGGGATCTTGACAATCCAGCCAACATCATATTTAGTTGGAATGCAGGATACATGTGCACAGGCACAGTTTGTGCTCTTCAGATGGTGAGAGCAAGTCATCTTAGGGGTGATGCCTTTGAGCAGCAGTATCACCACTTTTAAAGGTGCTACAGAGAAAAGAGACTGTGCTAGAGACTAGTATGTTTTGATGAGAGAAGTTCACCTGAGACTTCATCCTGCCCATTAACCCGCACTTGAGATTTCCATTGAATACGATGGCACAGCTCCACATGTAGACCCAAAAGGGAGAAAATGATTATTCAGAATTATGAGCTAGATGACACCTGATCTCACTGAACTGGTCCAGCCAAGGAGTTAGGGCTGAGAGTAAACAAGGTTCACATTTCACAATATAGAATCTACAATTCTGGCTATTCACTACCATCTTTCAAACATGTAGTTGCACTGCTAGAGGCAACATTTTAAGTTTTATGCTTCTGAAGCTCATTTACAATGACTGTATGGTAAATAAATGGCAGGTGCAAGGCTTGCCCAGTGCAACATGCTAATGCAAAATGTGTTCACACTGGCTTGAGAGCTCTTAACTGACCTGGAAGTCACAAATGTTCATATTGCAATGTTTTCTTTTTCAGATTTACACTTTGCCAGCTATTATTAGCAAGAAGGAAGAAAGTAAGTTTTTTTAGTTATGTAAAATTAATAAATGTACCTGGATCTCTGCAATATAACATCCTTGTTTTCAGGCATATTAGGTTCCACATTATTATATTTTCATGTATTGCCAAGAATTACTCTCTTTTCTGTCAACTTGCAAGAAAGTGCATCCTATCTCAAGGGTCAGTTACATCAGGTGTGAAAAAGTCTTCAATGTTTGTATTATAATCAAATATAAGCATGGGGTTGGACTAGATGACCTCCTGAGGTCACTTCCATCCCTGATATTCTATGATTCTATGATAAAATGGGAGAAAATAAAATAAATTGTGGTTCTGGCTAACCTGGTTCCAAAACAGTACACTATGTATAATGTCACTCTAGATAGCTATAGATATATTCATAGTTCTATGTATAAATGTATATAAAAAATAAAATGGACCACCTACACACTGACATAATAATATCTCTGTGCTTGATAACTTGTTTATGGTCTTCAGACATAAGGATATTATGGCTTTTATTGTTGTGATGGGCAAATATTACATTAACATGCAAGTTCTCCATTATATTTTATGTGCATCTGTGCAGGTCACACACACACTCTCTCTCTCTCTCTCTCTCTCCCCCTCTCTCCTATGCTACTGAACAGCAAACCCCTTCAGACTCTGTTAATTCAGCCATCAGTGTGCAAAGGCACACCCAACTTAGTTGCATACAGACTGTCTCAAGCCACTTATGAATTGTATACAGGGAGACACCAGCAAATTCCCTCAGCCCCAGCCTTACACTCACTAAATGTGTGTCTTACACAGCTCGAGATTTTCTTGAGCCAATATCATCGAAATGCCCAATGCTGCATCTGCACTACCCCAAATTTGACCCAAGAAGGTCAATTTTAGCACTACTCCCATTGTAGGGGAAGAGTACAGCAGTCAATTTTATGAGCCCTGTAGGTCGGCGGAAAGGGTTTGTTGTGTTGCCGTATTGCTTATAAAATCAACCGAATGCAGCTAAATTCAACCTAACCTGTAGACCAGCCCTCAGTATTTTGTTTCTGTATTCCTAGAATGTGCATCCTTTTTATACAGACACACGCTTTTGGCCATTCAAGTGGTGGGTTTAGATACCACACTCTTCTTTCTAACAGATGTTAAAGAATTCTGGTTTTGAAATATACATACTAAAAATATAACAATAAACACACATGAACGTACTAATGAGCAGAAAGTTTGATTGCATTCTTTTTTAATAAAGATGTAATTAAACAATAATATAAAGAACAGTTACTACCTCTAGGTACTATGCCCTTATGGTCAAATGTATATGGCTCCCATCTAATCCTAACATGAAGATGTAGCTTAACAGAAAGGCAAATTAAAATAAATAATGTACTTTTCTTCAATTTATAGTGTTCTTAAATGAAGCAGGTTTTAACTTTGTGAGGAAATGTATTCATGCTGTGGAGACAAGAGGTATGTATTACATTACATTCTGTATTTTACATAGTATGCATATGGTTTTCTCTGGCATAGATTACTTTACAATGCTTAAACAGAAAAATATTTTCCAAGTGTGTTTTGGAATCTATGTGTCACTCAACTTGTACTTTTCACTGCTTTTTATACCTGAAACACTGTTGCCAAAATCTCCCATAAAGACTGTCATTTAATTTATCATGTAAATATAAATTAGAGTAATTTATTGTTTTTTTTAAAAAATAACACTTTTCTGTTATTAGTCAATTTAATGCTCAGTTGTACCTAATACACATTGGAACAAATGTATCCCTAACTTATTCCCTTAACTTAATTTGCTTTATACCATGCATACATTTCACCCATTGTTTATTCATTGTTTGTCTTTAATAACTGAAATTCAATAGTGGGAAATGTATGCACTATATGGGAAGAACAACAAAATAATAGTCTAGCTACTGCTGATATAGTATTTTACTACTCAAAATAAATCAGTCCTCACTTATTCCTACATAACCTTCTGAAACAAATATGGTCATCCGCTTCTTACTGAGAGCAAAATTTTGGCCATTATGTTGAAAGATGATAATACAAGCATTTTTAAATGGTAAAACTTGATATGTCAAATAGACTAAATTTATTAACATCAAAATTAAAATTAAATATATGTATTAGGAATGATTTTCTAAATAAATTGGCTGAACTAAAGAAGCGTCATCCTGTTTAGGCTTTTGAGATTGTGACAAATTATAATTGTTTTTTCTCAAACAACCTCAGAAAATGACTTTACCATGGTAACACCAAAGAACTCTGTATAGTAAAAGGTGCTAAGGAAAAAAGGAGATCAAGTCAAAATTTGTTTCTGACTTGATTTTTTACCATAGCTCACTATTGCTTTGAAAATTGAGGTTCATGAAATTCTCGTCATTTGCGTATTAAAATATAATACTATAAAGGCCTGAAATAGAACATTATCCAGTAGCGTTTTCCCATACTGTACTAGAAAAAAATATTCTTTACATTTGGGCCATGCCTGTCTCAACCATTTGAGGACAATTGAGACCTAAGGCTGTGTCTCTGTTTTGTTTTGGGGCTGTACAAATTAAAACAATCCTGTAATTCAGCATTGATAAAGTAGCTGCAGTACTGCAGATATACAAGGAAAACACTAGACTATGCAGATATTTTATGTAGAATTGTTTGTATCACCAGTAAATTCTGTACAAAAGTAATTGCTGTGATGGTCAGCAACATTTGGATATGGAGAACATTATTCCATTCTCATTTACACTGGTGTAAATTCAGAGTAACTCCAATGAAGTGGCTTGCGTTATGCAAGTTTACATTTCTTGGTAAGCAAGAACAGGGCTAAGAACTGAGGACATGCCTCCAGAGTGCTTCTGGCACTTATTTTTCACTGATCAGACATCATTCCAGTGTCTGCAATCATGGCATACCATGAGTCAGTCAGAACATTGGGCCCTTTTGTGGGGTCTCATGTAGGTAAGATTTGTATATAAGATGGTGTCATTTCAGTAAAATATGTCTGGTAATTTCCCAAAATGGGGCTAACTATTCCAAAGTGGTGTACAGGAATTTAACTTCATAACTTCCTATAAATTAATGGATGGCTAAACTTCATATACCATTTTTAAAATTTACACCCAAATGTCTCACCTGTGTGTCCGTTTATATTGTACTTTTGGTGCCATGATTCAGTTCATTATCCTGTATTTTTTCCATATAGGTATCACAATCTTGGGGCTGTACAGAATAGGAGGTGTAAACTCCAAAGTGCAAAAGCTGATGAATACCATATTTTGTAAGTTTTGGAAAATTTTGCGTGAAAAACTAATATCTACCAAGGAGATTATGACCATGATTTCCTTCACTGTCTCTGCTCAAAAATGTGTGTACAATAGTAAGTTCAGTTTGCACTTCCAAGTGCAAGTGAAGGGAGTAAGCATGCAAATAGTTAGCTATGTATGTAACGGGCCACTTGCATACATTGTTACTCAGTTTGTGCAGCGAGTCACTGAAATTGAGTACACAGGCTATGGATAGATGTGAATTTTTCACAGCTAATTTAGTTTATTTATTTGAATTTATTAAAAAATGAAACAGGAAATCTGTCCAGAGCTCTCAGCACCCCTGATACTAATACAAGGGAGGAAAAAGTGTTTTACCTCCCAATGATTAACAGGACTCAGTCCTCTGTGAAACACAGAACTCCCTTCCCACATCTAATAAAACACTAATTTCACAGCAGCCTGTATAAATGAATGTACATTGCAACATGCCCCAGTGGTCAACAAACCCAGGCTATTCAGGAAAGCTGGTTCCAGACCTGAGAACACTCTGCTGCCAGCCCTCTCTCTTAACTTAAGGGAAATCCAACTTGGGTGTCTACTGACTGAGGCAGTATGACACAAGCATAGAGGAAGTCTCTCCCATTGGAACTCCCCAAGACCTTTAGGTCTTTACCAATCAAAAACAACATCTTAAATTCCGTTCAGAAACAAATGGGTAGTCAATGCAAATAAGGTGGAGCAGGCAGACAGTTGAGAAAAATGAGACCCATTGGATTTGTTTATACTTTGCAGCTGGGATTATTTAAACACATATAAAAATCCCTTTCTTGGTTTCATTTTAGTGCTCAGTTTATTAGATCTGTTTGTCAAGGCATGGAATACCAAACACCCAGAAAAAAAGAACAGGAGTACTTGTGGCACCTTAGAGACTAAGAAATGTATTTCAGCATAAGCTTCTGTAGGCTATAGCCCACTTCACTGGATGCATAGGAGCTTCTAAGTGGTCAGATTTGAAGGTGACAATTTTAAAATTTCAAAAACAGAGTCCAACGAGAAGCTGCTTAACTGGAATTAATTTGCAAATTGGATACAGTCAATTTAGGATTAAACAGAGACTGGAAATGGCTATGTCATTACACAAATTGAATCTATTTCCCCATGTTTAGTATCCTAACACCTTCTTGTCAACTGTCTGATAATAGGCCATCTTGATTATCGCCACAAAAGGTTGTTTTTTTTCTTCTGCTGGTAACAGCTCATCTACATTAAATAGCTTCTTAGAACTTATATGGCAACTTCCAGCTTTTCAAGTGTGTATATATACCTGCCTACTATATCTGCCTACTATGTGTTCCATTCTATGCACCTGATGAACTGGGCTATAGCCTATGAAAGCTTATGCTGAAATAAATTTGTTAGTCTCTAAGGTGCCACAGGTACTCTTGTTCTTTTTACGGATAGAGACTAACACGGCTGTTACTCTGAAACCAAACACCCAGAAGTGTCCCTCAACTTTAGGTCAATATATTACAACCCTCATCAGGTATAAACTCACAGTTTATAACATTTTTCTTTTTTGGGAATCCTGAGGTTTCACTTATTTTGCTAATCTGGTACAACCTCCCTTTTTATTTTTTAATATTTTTTTTTTGAAGATTGCTCTACATCAAGACCAAAGCAACTGGCAGCCCCTCTATAACCTTGAGTTTAGTTTACTCTCTGAAGTTGAGACATCTGTATACTAGATGCAATTTCATTTTTCTGATACTTGACAAAAATTAAAGGATTTCAACGTATGTTCAAGTTGTTAGTTAATCTGGGTAATAAAATAACTGTAATAAATTAACACCTAATCTTTGCATGTTGTTAAAGTGTTGTGCTGCTTTTATAACTACTTTGCTAGTCGAAGTATAACACATTCCTAATTCAATTTTCTACCAGCCCCTAAATCTCCTCCTGATATGGATATTGATATGGATGTTTGGGACAATAAAACAATAACAAGTGGACTAAAAAACTACCTCAGGTGAGTATGATGCTCTCTATATATCTCATTTTATGTTCCATTTACCCTTATTTCTTGATATTGCATTAAATCTCTTTCACCCTCTTCAAACATTAAATATATATAGTGATTTTGGCTAGCCTAATAATATTCCAGTAATTATTTATATTAATGAATCTGCATTTGATTATGCTATCTGTCTGTCTGCTCTTGAATCAGTTGTGCTCTATAAAACCCTACATTTGGAGGGGAAATAAGTTAATTGCATTTGCTGATCTGTAAATCCTTTATCTAAACTGCACAGTATGAGACACTAAATCTTTCTAATTTGTTAAATCCTTTATCTAAATTGCACAGCATGATATTTCACTAATTTATTGTTAGAGCAGGGTAAAATCATGGCTCTCAGCATAAATGTTAATTCTCATTTCATATCCTATGATACAGGTCACTTTACAAGGATTGGGAATAAATATATCCCCAAACAATTAGCAAATTCATACTAAACCTTCAGGCATTTAGAAACCCTTTACAAATAAGGGTCAGGATTTTCTAGAGTGATGGTAATTTTGGGGTCCTCAACTTTTGGGTGCCAATTTTGACACTTTGAAGGAATCAAGCTTGCAGAGGCTAGGTGTTCAGCACTTCCTAAAAATCCAAATCTCTGAAACTCAGTCAAGTTGGTCACCCAAAAATGGAGGCATCAAAAATCACTAATCACTTTTGAAACTCTTGGTTAGGGTGAGGTTGTTAGTTAGGCAATTTTATAGTAAGAGATGGCAGTAATAATGTTTCTTACGACTGCAGATAATTCAAGGGTTGCCTTTTGAATTAAGAGCTTTCCCAGTTCACTACATACCAGGATTTCAGTGCCACACTGGGGTCGTTGTGATATATTTGGATTTCACCTGCTGAGGCTTGAAGCCTACTTGTCCCCTCGCTTTTCCACCTTCAGCAACACTGCTGACGACTTCAGTGGAGTTATTCCTGATTTCACAACTTTGTAAGTGAGAAGGCATCCAGGCCCTTGGTCTGTGATCAAGGCAATGGTACTGGCATTCCTCTTTAAGTTACTCACAGCGTGGCACTGGATTTAGCTAGAGAAGATTTTCATCAGACCTTGCACATGACTGAATGGTACTATGGTTGTAGCCTGTAGGCAATAAATTTGTTTCATTGGACATAATTATATGGTACCCAGATGCTAAGGTAATGGGCATCATATAAAAATAGTATTGAAATAGTAGCAACAGCAGTAAAATACAAGAAAGGGTTTTAAAAAGTAATACATTTTCTAAAATATGTTTTTTAAATGTTATGACCAGGTGCCTTACAGAACCACTGATGACCTTCAAGTTGCACAAGGATTTCATTATCGCCGTTAGTAAGTAAAACACTAACGAAATTAGTAAGTCTTCAGGAGAGTTAAATTCTTTGTGCTCCTTCTCTCACTCACTGTTTCTGGAGCACTTTTCTTACAATATATCTTCCCATGTTCTCCCTACTTTTGTTTCAAATAATCCAGGCAATTATTTATTTCAAGAGGTATGAAATTATACATATGTGGACATTATTATGTATTTGTAGTGCATTAGCACCAACTGGCCCCAATTATAAGCCCCAGGCTCACTGTGCTGAGTTCTGCTCTAACATAATAAAAAGACAGTTCCTGCCCCAAGGAACTCAAAATCGAAGTATATATGTACATAATATGCTCCCTCCCTTCCCCCTCATATGCACACACACACACACACACACACACAAACAGTCTCTGTTAAAAGAATATTAAAGTTTCAAAAGTCAAGCACTCAAAAGTTAATAAATGCTAGAATTAAGGTTCTGTGTCTGTGCAACCTTATTTTTTGGATTTTTTCTGATATCTACAAATACATAAAGTGCTAATAATCCTCATCTCTCCTCAAACCACCATAAGAGAAAAAAAAGGGGGGAGTTAGATGCTCTTAAGGGTCATTGGGTCAAATCCTGGCTCTGTTGAGATCAATGACAAAATTCCTGCTGACTTCAGGATTTCACCCATTGAAACTGAGTTTATTTGAACTACAATTCCCAGAATGTTCATGTAGTAAACGTACCTGCCTTGTTCTCAGATTTTTGGAAGGCTATTTTAACAACAGATTGATGGTTTACCTTATTGTAATGTGTAGTGTGCCCTAGTTTAGTGTTAATGACACCAACCTTACACACATCTTTGGGTGCACATTAATTTAATAACATTCTCATTATTATTTAACAGAATCCGATGACCAAAACTACAGGGTTGAGGCAGTACATGCACTTGTTCACAAATTACCAGAGAAAAACAGGGAGATGCTGGACATCCTAATCAAACATTTGGTCAAGTAATTCCACCATTATTTTTGTCTGTTTGGTGTTGGGGGGGTATGGACTTGGATGTGGGCTTCTTTTCCCCCCTTTTGTTTGTCAATTTTGGCTATTCAAGTTTGTTTGTTTGTTTTTTACCTGAGAAGATAAGTGCTTCTTGAAAATTACATCAGACTTGTAAAATGCAGTACAAAATTTTGTGACCAAAGAACTGCCAACTAGAAATAGGATCGTAACTCAGAGCCCTGGAGGCTTACATAAAGTGATTGTATTTTTAAATGGAACTAATTCATATAACCGTTCTCAATCCTGCTCTCAGTGCATAAATTAACACCAGTTAAATTGAGTTGATGACCAACACTGTCCTTATGATTTCACCCATTGTTTTAGTTTATATAAAGTACAATTCCCAGAATGTTCATGCAATAAATATAATTGATCCATAACTGATGACCTTTACCCTGTCTCAGTCAGTGGTCAATACCAGATACTTCAGAAGAAAGTTTAAGAACTCTATCATAGCAGATGTGAAAAAAGTCTGTGCGTTTCCCCTCTCCACCCCACACCTCAAATGAGATCCCACTCTGATCTCTAATGGATAAACAGTGGGTTTATCCAGAAGAATGAGATTTTTATATCTCTTCCAAAATATTTATCATTAATTATGATAACTCTGGATATATTTGATAGCTGTATAAATTCCCAGTCTCTTCTTGAATCTTGCTAAATGCTTGTCATCAGCAACTTCATGTAGCAATGAGTACCACAGTCTAATTATGTCTTATCTGAAAAACTTTCCTTTTATCAGTTTTGAATCTCCCACTCTTTAATTCCATTGACTGTCCCTTTGCTCTTATGTTATAAGGAAGATACAAATTCCTGTTCTACTCTCTCTAGACCATTCATTATTTTGTGTATTTGTCTTACTTATCTCCTTTCTAAAGTGATCCCAAGCTTTTCAGTCTCTCCTCAGATGATAGTTTTTTCAGGCCTTTTATCATTCTCGTCACTCTTTTCTGAACACCTTCCAGTTCTGCACTATCCTTTTTGAGACAAAGTGCTGAGTACTGCACATAGTATTCCAGCTGAGGCAACACCATTAGTTTATATATAGGCATTAGATTATTTTCCATCCCATTTCTTATGCGTCCAAATATCTTTGTTTTGTTCATCTCAGCTGCACACTGAGCAGAGGTTTCCATTGAGCCATCTACAGTGATGCCCAGGTCACTCTTCTGAATTGAGAGTTGATTTAGAACCCTGTAAGATAAATGAGTAATTTATATTTTTCCCTCCAATGTACACTGTTGCTTCTATTTAAAAAAAACACACTGTATGATTTGCTGGCTATGTAATACATCATACAATTTTAATTTGTTTTAATCCTTGTACTTCCTTTCCCTATATCTATCTGCATATGTTTGTCTAATCCCAGATTTCATGCCTTTTGGGACATAGACAGGTTGGGTTTTAAGAAAAAGAGAACATGAACAGTTATGATGCCATGTAAATATATCATAATATATTAGCAAACATTATCTACAAAGAAATAAAAAAGAAATATTTCACTCTTCCCATGCAAATTACACATTTGCCTCCTTGAGAGTAGAGATCATTTCATAATATGCTTTAATAACTCCACACTTCCAGAATACAGGTAGCCAGGAGTCTGCAAATTGGTAATATACAAAATTTACTGTCACCTGTAATACAGCAAAGAGCAAGATTTCCAGGAGAAAGCAATTGTGCCTTGATGAATGAGGCATGCAGGCACCTGAAATGTCTGATTACATGAGTCTGTATCCACTCAATACCCCTTAGCAAAAGTAGGATTAGTGAAGAGAAAATTGATTATCAAAATGTTCCATATTACAAGCATTCTGAACGGCAATTCTTTTTTTTCTTTCCTTTTGCAACAAAGTGAGCCTTTGATGCTATATCCAACTTTCTGCCTAGTCATTTATTGTCAGAATACTATTAAATACATAATTCCATCTATTAACTAAATTAGCCAGTTTGTCACCAAGGAAACCCAAGTATAGTGAAAACATTGCTCTTCATGTTTTATAGTCTATATTTTGAGATTACTGTATATTGTTTGTTTAAAAGACCTTAAAACTTTTTGTGCAGGACAGTAACTTGTGCTTCTAAAAAAGATGGTGCCACCAGATTCCTTGTTGTTTAAAAAAGAACTCATTTTCATGGTTTGGGACTCAAATGAGCATCTGTCTTCCAAAAGTGTTACTTAAGCAGATATACCCTTAATTAGGTAAAATAGAAGCTCTGTTTAGTAGAAGGCATTTATGTTCCTCCCTTTTTATCTGATTATAATGAATCCAAAGGATTAATACTATTTTTTACCGGATATCAATGTAAATGAGGCATCAAACTCTTCAGTTTGAAATGGAAAGGGAATATTTTTTTGTATTCACAGTCTCAATTCTCCAATCACCCCATTCTCTTCTGTGCTGCAGAGAATTCTGTTATCCATTCACTACTGTACGTACCTAGTACTAACAGTTCAACAATCAGAATGAGAGAGGTCATGGGATCTATGCCCAGAACTGGGAGCCAGCACCTCCTGAGATTTGATCCTGCTTCTGACAGATCCCTCTGTGACCCTTGGAAAGTCATTTAATATTTCAACCTGTTTTCCCATCTTTGTAATGGGGACGGTTTGTAATGTACCATGTACCATCTTTGTTATGGTACTTGCCTACCAAAAATAACTTAGTTATTTTTATATAATGCTTTAAAAACAAATAGAGCTACCAGTATGTAAGGACCAAGTGATCTTACTTCAAAAGGTAAAAGTATCAAACTGGTCACATGGCCTTGATTAATGGAACGTTCTCAGAAGTAGTTTGTGGAGTAGAAGAAAATGAAGGGGGTTTGTTTGTTTTAACTTATATTTTAAAACTTTTGTGGATGAATCTTGCTGCTCACAAATGGTAGGGTCTGCAGAGTACCAGGGACTAAGAATAAATACTCTAAAGAGGCAGCTAAAATGTTGTTTGTCATCTCTAGAAATGATCAGAGTAATAGAGTGCTTAGTGCAATATCAGATAACAATGACGGGGAGTGATCATAGAGCAGAATGAGGAAGGAAGGAGTTAATGCCATGGCAACTGATTCTATTCACTTTAGCAAGACTGCAAAATTCTCTAGAAACTGCTAAATAGGCTAGGACGAGGAACTATAGCATTAGAAGCACTGATAATTAGTTGTAAGAGTTTATGAGGTTGTGACCTTCATCCGGCAAATATTCTTGTTTATGAAGAGAGAAAAGGGGAAGGGAGGGACACTAAGAATTACTGATAAGAGTTTTTTACTTCACTCTCTGGTAAATTTATAGAAAAACTTTCAAAATAGTTAGTATGTCAGTTCTTAGAGAAAAAAAGAAACGGGACAGTGAGAGTTAATGAAAAACAAAACAGAGTACGTACTAACAGGTTTTAAAGTCAGAGTCCTGAGCTTATGTACAACACAGGCAAAAAAATTCACCTATTAATTCCTGCATCAATCCCATATCTTGGGACTGATCTCTACAGCATGTGTTTCTAGGAAGATATTTCATGGCTCTGAGGCCCCCATCCTACAAACATTTACATTCTTACTTGATTTAGCTCATTTGAGTACAGTAGACTCTCGATTACCCAAGATTGGGTTAACCAGGTTGAGGATTAACCAGGATGTTAAAAAAATACGCGTAACTCGCAGGGCCGGCTCTGGTTTTGTTGCTGCTGCCAGCACGAAAGAAAGAAAACCTACCAGGGCACAGGGCAGCCAGTGAACCAACACCCCCTCCACCAACTAACCTCTCCCCTCCCCATATTTCCTATGGATGGTGATTATCCGGGATTTTATTAACCAGGATTAATTTTTTCCCTATCATCCTGGATAATCGAGAGTATACTGTAATCCCATTGTGTTCAGTGCATAGTCAAGCACAGGCATAAGTCAATGCAGGATTTGGGGCTTTTGTGGATAACTAAATACAGTAGTCATACTGCAGTGTATTTTGATTTTAGTAAAATATTTAATGCATGCCACATTTTCATTTAATATAGATAAGATCCATTGTTGAACTTTGAGGCTATCAAGCCTTTGTGGTTGCACAAAAACAGCCCAAACGGTAAACAATCGCTACGTCCGACTATCTGGCTAAGCGTTGAAGAAGATGATGAGTGATCCATACCAGGACACAAACCTCCTGTACCTAGGTTATATTCTGCTCCTGGAAAGAAGCATTCAGAACAAGCCTATGCTGATCAGGAAGTATTTCAGGAAAGGAAGTGCCCCATTCATGATGGAAAACCTTTGTTTTCTCTGAGCTCAGACAAGTAATTCAAAATTTACTCCACGAAAGCCACTGAACTTCAGAGTGGAAGAGAAGCAGTCAATGTTGAATGCCTGCTCAGTCATCCAAAATAGCAAAGAGGCATGTAGTGGGCTTAACTTTATTAAAGTTCACAACTTTATAGACTCATCAAGTACCTACTGCAGTTCCACTGACATCTTTGCCACTACAATGTTCCTGTGAATTGAATAATATTCCCAAATGTGTGGGGCATAGTATCAACTAGATTCTAGTCACAAGGCTACTGTGTTTTCCTGTCGTAGCTCGAATACTATCAGTTCAAATACCAATCCAACTCAACTGCTAAGAATTGATTGTTGGAAAGTTTCAAAGGTGTCTTTTCCCACCGTGTAGCCTGTATCAGTAGACTGCTAAAGAGGCAGTCCTCATATACGAATTCTTCTCACTCATCTTGGACAAATGTTACAAGTTGGTCAGAGGAAGACGGATGTATAGTGTATCCATGTGTACTGAGAAATACTGGTTCTCCTGAGCCTCTGAAGCTATGTCATGAAAACTATGTCACATCAGCTGATGGTGACATTGGAGGAAGTAATTGTTTTGACAGGATACATAGGGTGCAAGCAACATTTCCCAAATTATGAGCTTTTGGCACCTCTTATTATTTGCAGTGATATAACATATGATCCTTGGAAGGCTTTCATATTTACAATATTTTTATGTAATAGAACAATGGATTTTCATAGAATCATAGAAGATTAAGGATGGAAGAAACTTCAGGAGGTCATCTAATCCAACCCCCTGCTCAAAGTAGGACCATCCCAAACTAAACCATCCCAATCAGGGATTTGTCAAGCTGGGTCTTAAAAACCAATAAGGAAGAAGATTCCACCACTTCCCTAGGTAACCCATTCCAGTGCTTCACCACTCTCCTAGTGAAATAGATTTTCCTAGACTTCCCCCACTGCAGCCTGAGACCACTGCTCCTTGTTCTGTTATCTGCCATGACTGAGAACAGCCTAGCTCCATCCTCTTTGGAACCTCACTTCAAGTGGTTGAAGGCTGCTATCAAATCCCCCCTCATTTTTCTTTTCTGCAGACTAAATAAGCCCAGTTCCCTCAGCCTCTCCTCATAAGTCATGTGCCCCAACCCTCTAATTATTTTCATTGCTCAAAACTGGACACAATACTCCAGATGTGGCCTCACCAGTGCCAAATAGAGGGAAATAATCACTTCCCTCGATCTGCTGGCAAAGCTCCTACTAATGCAACCCAATATGCCATTAGCCTTCTTGACAAGAAGGGCACACTGTTAACTCATCTATGTGTTCATCTATGTGTTTGATAACTCTATTCTTTTCTTTAGTTTCAACCAATTTGCCTGGTACTAAAGTTAGGCTTACTAGTCTGTAATTGCAAGGATTGCCTCTTGACCAGGAGCCTGCATTCATGAGACAGTATTCCCACCTCATGACAGTGTCATGACAGTGTCATAAATGGAGTTACTGTCTCTATTGTTATTCTGTGGCAATGCCCATATCAGTGCCTTATAGCGAGATATACATTTGTGTCTGAACATTTGCTGTTTGGAAAACTACTGTGGTCACTCAAGTAACTACACAGTTGCTCTCTTGGATGTTCAGACCAACTTTTAATCTCTGTCCAGCATAGCTGTCTTTGTCCACTGCTGATGTGGTCTACATTGGCCTGTCTGCGTCATCTCTACTGTATGAATCATTTATGTGCAGCTAATATGGTGGTATCAGATGCCTTATTGGAATGGGAAATAAGCGCAATATTTAGGGAATGTTTAATTAGCCTCTTTTTTAAAAAATTCCTTTGCAGGGTTTCATTACACAGTCAGCAAAATCTCATGACCGTCTCCAACCTTGGTGTTATCTTTGGGCCGACTCTCATGAGAGCACAGGAGGAAACAGTGGCTGCTATGATGAACATTAAGTTTCAGAATATTGTAGTGGAAATTTTGATAGAGCATTATGAAAAGGTAAAAGAACTTCATCTGGAACCTTTTGTTTTAATATAATTTGTGATGCAACTGGAGTTAAACATGTGACCGGATCTCCGATTCACCACCTTCGGCAAATTCCTACAGATGATAAAAGAATTTGTTGCATTTGTAGAAGGTATCACTTTCAGATAGAATGTTTCCTTCTTACTCAAAGCTATGGGCCATATTCTGGCCAACTGCTATGGGGATATGAAAGATGTAAGTACAAAGAGCAACCACCAGTCTTCTGCAGGAGCTGGCCAGAATCTCACTGAAAAGTGTATTCCCTCCTCTTGGCTAGAAGCAGGCTGAGCAAACACAGGGCTATGACCCTGCCCCCAACTTTTCCCTTACACCATCCAATGTGAGCACTAGATCAAAGGAAATTTTCAGGTGAAAAATCATGATTTTTGAAAATCCAACTCTAACCTTGTTACCAATAGTACATTAGGTTACTGGAATGGGAGCAATGTTAAACATCTATTGTATTTTCCACCATTTATGCTCTCTTTACTTTATTTCTCTTAATAGGAAGACTGAAAGTAAACTAATTCAGTTCATTTTTTTATAGTCTTGTATCTGTCAGTTTCACTTGCATGCTGTGATGCACTAATCTAGTGCTGTAGTTCTTAGATTGCAAAATTAAATCAAAACAAAAATCTGTCTTCAGTGTTCATTTTAGTTTCATACAAAAATTCCTATTGACTTTTTTATATACCACAAATCTATCAGGTGCAACTGTAAGTGGGTAAAATAAACAGATTGTTAATCATAGCTTTAAAGAAAATGTAAGATATTGATTGTGATGTTTTGTACTGATAGATATTTCACAGTGCACCAGACCCCAACATTCCTCTTCCCCAGCCTCAGTCCCGCTCAGCTTCCAGAAGAACAAGAGCAATTTGCCTCTCAACAGGCTCACGCAAACCCAAAGGAAGATATACCCCATGTCTGGCAGACCATGACAGTAAGTTTATTCACACTGTTAGCTATTTACCTCTCTGTTTATGTCTTGTTCTTTAGTTCTCCTAGTTTTGGTAATTAGTAAGCAACAGTAATTGCTGTGCTCCAAGCACATGGGGTGCTTATTTGCAGTGCTTCTATGAAAAGTAACAATAAAGCGAGCAGACATCAGTTTGTTGAATGAATGCTTTTCTTGCTCCTTTCACAGTATGTTCTGTCAGGCAGTTCCTGTGTGGCATAAAGTGTTTGAAAATACATTGTGGGGCTTGTTATTCCAAACTAACCACCAAGTGATTTGAAATGAGCTTCTCCAGACTGTGAAATGCTAAAAAGAATACAAGATTCACCTTGTTTGCTTTTAATAAGATCTTTAAGATTGAAAATAGTATAATAGAGCATTTCACCTCCTCAGTAATAAAGTCAATCCAGTTGAGGTTAATCTTGGGCAAAAGCTGTTACCATTAGACAGCTCTTCCATGTGCGTGAAATGTATTATGTGGTCTCTTAAGTCCCAGTAGACAGCTATCTGTATCACCAAAACCACAACACAGCTGCTCTTAATTGACACCTATGTTGGCAAACTGAACAAAAAGGCCGCGCACTAAATGGCATGGAGATTGAACTTTCTATCCAGTCCTCTATATGGATTTATAATTAAAAGTAGAGAGTTTTATTTGCAGTAAATTGCCACCTGAAGGGATTCTTCATTTTCATATATACTTAAATAAAAGATCCCTCTTTATTCATTATCACCCACTTTTTTGTTTTCTAATATTACCATTAGGAGGGGTTGAATTTCAGATCAAACTGTAGCCAAGATTGAATTTAATCTCCTAAATGTTAGCATCTCCATTAGTGTGAAATTGATTCCAAAAGAAGTTTTGGGTCTCATGGCTTCTCAAGCTTTTATGTTACTGCAATAGAAACGTAATTCATAGATAAAGCTGTCATAAGTGTGAAGTAGCCTAGAATTAGTGTTTACCTGTAAGGGGTTAAGCTAAAGGTAACCTGAGAGGTGGACAACTGACCAATGAGAAATTCCTCAGGAGACAAAGGATTTTGAGTTTCAGTTTCTCTCTGGGTCTCTCTCTGTTCACCTTGGCTATGGGATGAACACAGTTATGTCTTTCACTGTAACTATAGATTCTATCAAGTACTGTAGTCAGTAAGTTTACCTTCTTTTTATCACTTGGAGGGTTTTCAGTGGTGAGTGTTGGCTGGGTGCTTCTTGATATTGTAAGCTTCAGCAGAGATATCAACAGTGGGAGAAAGTTGCCTCGGGGGAGAGGTTTGGTTTCTGAATCCTTTTGTTGATTATGGTAGATGCTGTTCTATTGATGGTGATGGTTATAAGAGATTTATTCCTTTCTTCTTTTCTTTTATTAAAATCTTTCTTTTAAGACTCTGACTGCTTGTTTTCCATTGTGTAAGATCCTGGTTTTGGATCAGGCACGTCTCGCAGGATCAGGCGAGGTTTGGTTTTTTTTTCTCTCAAGCTTTCCAGGGAAGGAAGATGTTTGGGGGGTTAGTGGAAAGGGAAAGAAGGGTCCCAAACTACCCTAAATTGAGTTTGGTGGTGGCAGCAGTTAGTTCCAGACACAGAAGAAGTTGTGTTCTGGGGAAAAAACATTTTAACCCAAGCTGGTAAAATAAGCTTGTGGGGGTTATTTCTTTTTTCATGCGGGTCCCCACATCTGTACCCTAGAGTTCAGAGTGGGGAGGCAATCCTGACAAAAGCTGTAAATGAATGTATTTTTTTGTGCCTAGTTGTTGTTCAAGTCTCCAAAGAATGGGAATTCTTGGGTCCCTTGCATCAACTTTTCAAAATTAGACACATGCAGATGCTTGTGTGTTCCTAAGGTGTGCAAATACCAAACCTGTGCACTCTAACTGGGTGTCTGCATGCACAGATGGCAAGCAAAGTGCCAGTTGGGAATCACCACTAAGATGCGGAACTTCTTAGCTGCTGTTCGAGCCTGCTGGCTAAAGTAACTTCAGTTGCCTTTGTTTAATAAAGAATTAGGTGGTCCCTACAGTGCACTAATGTGCGGCAAGCCCATATGGAACTCGTCTCCACGTGCAGAGGATATACCAGCTCATGGGCTGCTGTCACACCACCCCTTGTGTAGAGAAACCGCACAAGTTCCATGATTATTGAAGGCTCCAGGGGCCACATAAGCATTAGGAAAATGGACACTTTTAGAAAGCGTAATTTACTCACAAAATGTCATTTTTCTTCTTTTCCCCTCTCCTCCTCAGGTGATTCATACAGTAGTAGCCCAGACAGCACCCCCATGGGCAGCATAGAATCACTCTCTTCTCATTCGTCAGAACAAAACAGCACCACAAAATCCGCCTCATCTCAACCCAGAGAGAAATCGGGAGGAATTCCATGGATTGCATCTCCCCCTTCTTCTAATGGACAGAAGAGCTCAGGCCTCTGGACCACAAGTCCAGAATCCTCCTCTAAGGAGGATGCAACAAAAACAGACGTGGAGTCAGACTGTCAAAGTGTAGCTTCTGTCACTAGCCCAGAGAATGCATCTCCACCAATAGATCTGACCAAAAAAGGGCTTTATAGTCTGTCTGGGCTGAAGAGGTCTGCAGCTTCCTCCCTCAGATCAATCCCTTCAGCAGAAGGTAGGTCCTATATATTGCATTAAGTTGTTCTAGCAGAGCACCACTGAGTTGAACATGATGCACCAGAAAAAAATAAATTAATCCAAAGGCTATTGAAAGTCATTGATTTTGTTCATTTCTACCTCTAGCTCTTCCACTGATCTGCTGTGTAGATTTGTACTTGTAGACAATGTACATCTGCTGTGTACATTGTGTTTAGTACAATGGGATTATGGTCTTGGGCTCCTAGATGCCATTTCAGTACAAGTAAATAGATCGACTTGGGTAATTGTTTCCTCATCTAGAAATTGGGGAATTTATTAAGTAAAATTTACCTGTCTTGCAAGAAATGTGTGAATCTTTATACCGGGCTTTGAAAATATGAATCACAGTATTATTATTATTACTACTATCATCATCATCATCATTATTATTATTATCCTATTAGAAACCTGTGAAAGTCATAGATAAGAACAAAGCAGGTATAAGGACACATCTTTTTTGAAGGCTTCCTGGCCATTATTACTGATTATTTATATAATTATTACAGTAGGGCCTTCTATTTCTGACAGATAAAATCCAATCTGTGCAAAGTTTGTTTTATTTTATTTTATTAAGATATGGTAACAAAATACTCATTTAAAAAGTTTTACTTTTCATCTACAAAAACCTCATAAACCTGTTTTTGTTCTGTTTTTATGGTAGGGGAGATGTTATTAGTGTTAAACAGACAGGAGGCTGGCTTATGTAGTGCTTTACTAATGGAGTTTTAGCGTCATCAGTGTTAAGAAAACATATTATCTATTCATCGGTTCAGCATAACAATCTTCCACCTTCTTCAAAGTTTTAATATTATTCTCTCTATTTTTGGTGGTGATGCTTTTCTAGTTATCTTTCCACTTGATAGATTGTCTGTTCTCTTTCTTAGTAAGTACTAAGAAAGAGAAGAGACCTATTTTATTTCTTTTTAAAAATCCTGCTTTGTTTTGTATGACGTACATGTTATTAAGGCACACTGAAATCTTATATCCCCTGCACTCTGGTTGTTCCCTGTAGGTAACAAAAGCTGCAGTGGATCTACACAGAGCTTAGCCTCAATCGATGCCAAAGATACACCAAAGGCTCCACCGAATCCTGAGTTGCCACCCAAAATGCGCAGGAGATTGAGATTGGATACTGCATCAAGTAATGGCTATCAGAGACCAGGATCCGTGTAAGTCATCAAGACTTAGTGGAGATTTGATGTGTTGCATTATGTTCTCATACAAACGATCCTATACAGCTGGGTGAATGATGGGGAAAGAATTCATGAATATTTGATGGGATAAATCAAATGAAATTGTCATCTTTGTGAATTATTCATCAGGCTTCATAAACTTGGAAAACTAGGCAGATGGAGGCTTACCCAAAGTGTACTGAAATCAGTGGCAGAGCTCTGTGAAAAATGGATTTTTTTGGTTTATTGGCAGTTCTGAAAATTTTTTAAAAATTGCTTGAGTTTAACTGAAATCAAATATTTTTTTTTAATTTTTGGCTAATTGGTTTGGATTGAACCAAGATGTTTCATTTCATGTGTTGTTAATAAAAACAAAAGAAATGAAGGGCTAGATTCACAGAAACAGATGGCAAGGTAGTGATACCCCCTTATAACCTCTAGCCCAGAGGTTAGGGCCCTTATATGATTATTTTCGCACAAACTGTGGGTTAAAACTGTTTTCTAGCACTCATAGCACAGGACTGACGGTCAGTGAACCTAGAAATAACAACACCCATTTCCATTTCCAGAAACTAATCTCCCTCACTTAAGGTTTATTTAGTGACAAAACACGACCATGAATTGAAAATTATGGCAATGTTTTGTGCCATAATTTTAAGGAACTCTGCTGCATTTTCAGCAGAGTTCCTTACTGTTCTACCAATTCAGCAATGTATGTTAGCACATGCCTAGCTTGAGTCTGGTTGGGCTGTTCATGTCCTTCAAGTATGGCACTTACTTAAGTTTCTTGCTGAACTGGGACCAAACTTCTTGGTTTCCTCCATTGGTCCTACATTTTTCAGATTGAAAAAAAAAAGGAGCACAGTCAATTTAAGAATCAAATAAAGAATTTTAAATAAAAATTAACATTTTCTCATATGTGCGACTAAAAATACCTTAGATTGGGGTTCTCAAACTTTATTGCACTGTGACCCCCTTCTTACAGCAAAAATTACTGCATGAACCCAGGAGGCTTCCCGAGCTCTGCTGCCCTAGGTGGAGGGTCAAGGGGGAGAGATGGGGAAGGAGGGAAGCAAAGCCAAAGTCCAAGAGGTTCAGCCCCAGGTTGGGGGCCTGTAACCTGAGCCCTGCCATCCAAGGCTGTAGCCTTCGGGCTTCGGCCCTGGGCAGTGGAGCTCAGGCTTCAGCCCCAGGAAGTGGGGCTTGGGCTTCAGCTTTTCCCCCAGGGTCCCAGCAAGTCTAACACGAGCCCTTGTGACCCCATTAAAATGGGATCGTGACCCACTTTGTGGTCCCAGCACACAGCTTGAGAATCACTGCCTTAGATTATTAAAACTGAAAGAACTCTGTGCAATTCATTGAACGGGACAAGTTTAAAACCAGATGCCTCTTAATTCAATTTTCAGCGTGGCCGCAAGAGCCCAGTTGTTCGAAGGTGCTGGTTCACTTAAACAAACTTCTACAGGACGGTAAGTGCCCTGCACAATTGAATTTTACTTAAAAATTAAAGCCATATGCTTTCAGAGACTGACATGGAAGAGTGGGAAAGAATACTTTGTACCTTTCAAGGAAGCATCCCTTGCCATGCAAACATGCCCCCATTTGTAAGGTTCGTCCTTTCTATACCTCTCTCATAGAAAGAGAGAGAGTTAGACCATTGATTTTCTCCATCTGCTGTCACAGTACCTGTACAGAAGCCAAGGACAGTAGGCTGCCTCTTGGTGAAACTGCCCTTTCCAAAGTTTAGCTTTGGATAAAAATACTATTCTTCCTACCACACCTTCCTTGCTTCAGTTTCCATTTAGGGAAATCTGTGATCATCCCACGGGCCCTTTAGTTGTTTACACAATCATTGGGGTTTGTTTTCATCTTGTCACTTTAATGATAATAGAGCAGATATCCGTTCCTCTAGGAAGTGGAACCATCTCTGTTGTCCAACCGCTTCTTCCTTCCATTCTGCTTTATTTTTCTTTCTATTGCATTTCATTGTCGATTTCCATACATTTCCCAACCAAAGGGATAGATTAAAGGCAAACAAGCAGTTCCAGATCCAGCACCAGGAGAGTGCTCAAGCATCATCAAAAGATGGCTCAGGGCTAAGGCTGAGATTTTGTCATGGTTATTTTTAGTAAAAGTCCTGGACAGGTTGCAGGCAATAAACAAAAATTCACAGAAGCCAGAGACCCATCTCTGGCTTTTACTAAAAACACCAGGGGGCGTCGGGGCTGAGAAAGTGCCACGGGGGCTTGCACCTGCTCCTGTGGCAGGGACTGACTACTGCTCTGGCAGGCTGGGGACTGCTACTGTGGCAGTTCCAGAGCTAGCTGCCGATCAGCTCTTCCAGAGGCCCTGGGGCTGGCTGCCAGTCAACTGTTCTGGCAGCTGTTGCTTCTGCAGCTCTGGGGCTGACAGCTTCTCCCACCCTGCCCCAGAAGATGTAAGTCCAAGTGGTCCCAGAAAGTCCCGGAATCTGTAAGCTGTGTAACAGAATGGTAGCCTTACTCATGATCCCCGCAGCCATGACTTTATAAGAAATCAGCCAAGGCTTGGTGGCAAGACTAAGCAGTGCTTACTAACATAATTACAAACCTAAGACCATTAAAAAAAGCAGTGTATATAAAAGCAGTGTATGTTTTATATCCTACTGCCCTCCTCCCTTCCTGTGTACCTTGTCTTTGACTGTAAACACTTGGAGATAGTGAGATTCCAAGAGCTCAATCCATGTAGTTTAAAGAGAAAGTTAAAGGGTAAATTGACAACAGTTTATAAGTTACAAAATGAGGAACATGAGAAACAAAAATTTGATAGTGGACTCTTCAGTCTCACAGACAGAGATATATCCCGATGCAGTGTCCGGAAGTTGAAGCTAGATGAATTCAGACTGGAAATAAGGTGCAAATATTTAACAGTGATGGTAATTAATTATTGGAACAGGATTCTCCATCACTGGCAATTTTAAAATCAGTATTGGATTACATAAGAACAACCATCCTGGGTCAGACCCAAGGTCCATCTAGCCCAGTATCCTGTCTTCTGACAGTGGCCAATGCCAGATGCCCCAGAGGAAATGAACAGAACAGGGAATCACCCAGTGATCCATCCCCTGATTTTAAGAAAAAATGCTCTAGTTCAAACATGAATTAACTCAGGAAAGTTCTATGGCCTGTATCATACAGCAGGTCGAACTCTAATTTATGAGACTGGGATCACGGCCACTTTTTGTGTAGCACTTAGAACAACAAGACCCTGAGGCTAATGGGACTCTGAGCAATAGCGTAACAGACATATAACATCCAATAACAATAATCCATGGAACCTCAGGGGCTGATGTGAAACTGGCAAGCAAGCAGGCACCAAAATGCATATTTACAGTCCAAGTCTGACAGCTAATTGCCACCCAGCAGGTGGCAGGATCCACTTCAAGAGAAAGCTGATCAGTTTGAGTTGCCAGGACCTTCTGATGTTACATGAGGGAGGGAGGAGGCAGCAGCATGGCTGAGTCGACTGGGGCACAGATGCTTGTTCTGTGTGGCACATGAAGCTGAGGGAGCCTCGATAGAGCCCTGCTCTACACTTCTCTGACACTACCTCCACCATACTCTGCTCCTCCTCCTTCCTTTCATGTGTTGATCCCCTGCCTCCCTCCTGCTCAGCTCCATTCTGTTGTACTTGTATATAAACCACATAAGCAAGAGTCTGACAAAGAAGAAAATAGCTGTGCTGCTTCATAATGGGGATGGAGGGCAGATGACAGATGGCAACGAAGGAAAGGCTTGACAGGCTTAATAGTTCCTCTATCCAGTCGTCTTAAGAAAGCAGAAGAGTGACAATAAGAAGGAGAATGAGAGGTCAGCAGACAGAATGAGGAAGGAAGAGATAAAAGGTGGCTCAGCTGTTATTGCACTGCTGTTTGAGTCAGACCAGCCTCTGCGACAAGGGAGCAATCAGTGCCAGTTCTTGCTTAAACCTGCATGCATGCAATGCTCATGAGAGTCAAAGTGAGCCCTTAAAGCATTCTTCTGTCTCTTTGCTCCATTGAAATCATGGTAAATATAACCTGTCTCACCCCAAAAGTTAATTTTCTTGATCTCTACATAATAACCATAGTAGAAAGGGTATGTGCATTCATAAAAATACAAATATATGCATCATTTTAATAGAGAAGTGGGGAAACACAGACACACTTATGCAGGAAATTCCAACAGTAAAAGTATGGTAAACTCTGACTTTACAATGTTACCCTGCCTTCATCTGTTTATCCATATGAGGTGTTTCTGGGATGTCTGTTGCTTGGTATGTGAGGTCTGAGATCCGATGTCCTTCTGTAAGTTAGTACAGGAATCCATGCTATTAGCTCATGTATGTAAATGTTGCAGTGTTTAAGTGGCACGGTGCATTCTGTTATAAATGAAGCTGCAATACAGTGTGTCATTCAGTTTCTAACATTTGTGTCTGCCCAAATGTTTCACCATGAGGTTTTGGCCCTGCAAGCTGCTCTGCACAAACAGACCTCAATTCCCAGGTAAATCAGTGGGATTCCCCAGAAATCTTCTCGCACAGATCAGTTTCCAAGAAACTAAAACAAAGGACCTAAAACAAAGATTATTTCCATCTTCTCACCATTGTTACAAAGTTAAAAAAAAAATCAACCAACAACAAAAAAACAGAAACAATTTTGGACGTGAAAAATAAAATGTTGTTGAATGTAGTGCTTGTGTATAGCGTCAGATTTTGGTAGCCCAAGGGAATAAAGTGTGCACTCTACAGAGCAAGTTGCAGAGTGCTACAGGCCTCCCACACACCAGTCCCCTAAGGGTGTCATAAGGGTGTCATACCTACACTGGGCTGATCAGTAGATCAGTCTCTGTGTCCATTGAGTCTATGAGGAAAGAGTTGGACAATTCCTGACAACTCATTTCACGGAAGCCACCCAACAGTCATCAGACAGTAACAGCTTTTGGTCCTTCTGAACTAGAATCAGCAGCCTCTAGAGGATAGCCTCTGTTCCATTATTAATCCCTGAAATCCCCAGTGTCCCTTGCTTCCAGATTTTCAACTACTTTTTCCCGATCTAGGATCCAGCCTCTAAATAGCTACAGTGTGATTTGTAGATTCTACTGCCTGGAATAAAATGTTATCTACACAATGGGTGACTTTTCAAAAGCACCTAAGTGATTTAGGAGCACAGGTCCCATGGAATTTCATTTTCCAACCGGTATCTACAGATTGTCTCCTTTTACTATCACTCTTCTGATTTGGACATGCCTAATATCCTTCCTAGAAACAGCATTTTCACCTCTTTTTCCTAACTTAGTCAGCTATAATGTACCCTGCCATGAACACCTCCTGTTGCTTGCTTTTATCTTAAACCTGTTTTCAGCTGTACATGAATGTACATCTTCCACAGTTAGGGTGACCAGATGTTCTAATATTACTGGGACTGTTCTGATATTAGGGGCATTGTCTTATATATGCAATTATACTCCACACCCTGGAAGAAAAAAAGTGTACCGATTTTTACACTTACTATCTGTTCACTATATCCACAGTGGTATCAGTTTAGGGTGACCAGACAGCAAGTGTGAAAAATCGAGATGGGGGGTGGAATAGGAGCCTATATAAGAAAAAGACCCCAAAATTGGGGCTGTCCGTATAAAATCGGGACATTGGGTCACCCTATATCAGTTTCATTATATCCCTTTTATTCAGAAAGGAACAAAATGAGTGTTCTGAGTTAGTTCATCTTGGTAGGTGGAAAAGGTTAGAACAGAACATATGACCATTCCCAGATCTTTACTCAGATATTGATAAAACTCTGCCTCATTCCAGCCCCAGCTCCATTTTTGCCTCCCCATCCTCACTCTCGCTACTTTTCCCTTTCCCTCAAACCTATCTTTGAGGATAGGCTACCAATCTGGTAGAGCACCCAGCTACCAGACCATGGTATATCCCTTTGCACCACACTAGATCTAATCCCTGTCATTAATCTATAATACGCATGACAGAGAAGCAGCATAGTAATTTTTCTTTATTCATATATTGCTGTATTGCCCAGCAGCCCCAATGAGGAATGAGGCCTGGTTGTGATAGATATACAAAAATACACAGAGAAATAGTCCCTGCCCCAAAGAGCTTACAGTCTGGGAAATGTGAAGTTTCCTGTTTGTTCTCCAGCTTTCCATTAGGGGCACACAACACTCTTGGGAGCTCAGATAAATGAGAAGCTACTGACCAGAGTGAACATCATGACATAGAGGCGAACAGAATTGCATAAGAGGGAACAGCTCAAAGAATGAGAGAGAGGGTGCAGTGATTATGATTTCATCTGGGTTGGCAGCAAGATCCCAGGGGAACAGGCTCAGGATTTGAATCAACGTCTGGTGGTAGAACAATGTCTAGGGAAGGAGGAAGACCTATGTTCCCTTTTGCGTCTCTTCCTTGATATATAATTAAACATATCCATCCAGTTGTCGTCGTTGTCATCATCCTCTTGATTTTGTGCCTTATTTCACATGTCCTTCTGCACCTGGATCCAGGGTGCCTCCACACTCTATTCTCCTTCAGCTTCCATCTTAGACTGTACCTCAGGGCCTATAATCCATGTTCTGTAAATCCATGCAAAGAAGCATTACCTAATCCGTTGTCTGACAGTCCTATACAAAGCATAACACTTTAAAAGAATCCAAACAAAATCTCTGGCACTAACAATCACATCTCATTCCTTTCTTTCATGTGCACATTGTCTGTCTAGACTACATTCTTTAGAGCAGGAATCTAACGCTTCAGGCTGCCTATAAAGTGCCTAGCGAGACAAGGTGGTTGAGGTAATATCTTTTATTAGACCAGCTTCTGTTGGTGAGAGAGACAAGCTTTCAAGTCACATAGAGCTCTTCTTCGGGTCTTTTACCCAGAATGTCATAGAGAATTACAAGGTGGGACAGATTGTTTCACGTAAGTAGTTAAAGGAAAAAGGCAGCTTGGTTGTATGTTGGGGGTGGGTAGTGGGTTATAGATTGTTGTAATAAGCCCAGTGTGTCTGTTGAGTCTGTGTTTTTTAGTGTCAGCCAAAGTTACGGATTGAAGCTTCCAGGCTGGTCTTTTGAAGGTGTTGTGCAGGTTTCCTTGGCAGATGAGGACTCCTGGTCTGTGGGGAGCTTGCTTTTGATGATGAGCTTGGAAGGGCAGGGCTTTGGCACCATGCAATAATCAATAATATTTTGATGATCTGCTGAGATTTAGATAATCACCCAAATGTTTTGATGCCAACAATCATAAACTCATCGTTAGGGATTCAGCAAAAATGTAGCAGTGGGACTGAAAATGGGGAGTGTCATAGGGCAGCCCCTGTCTGGAGTGCCCTCCTGTGGCAGGTCATGGCATGACA
>ML677346.1:1160873-1180554 GCA_007922305.1 Dermatemys mawii
GCACACCTGTTTGTTTCTCCTTTCAGATGACCCACTAATTCTCTTCAGGCTTTCTTGTTTCAATACTGCCCTTCCTGATTTATTACAATAACATAATCCATAGCAAAAGTCCCAAATATGTAGTCCATTTCTCACCCCAGCAAAAGCAGTCAATAAAACTCAAGATGCCTCATATCCTTGATGCCCCATATACCGCACATGCCTTCAACCATGCCTGGACTCTGTCAGCCCTCTCCTGTTCTTGTACCAGGACAGATTTCCACTCTTCTGACTGGGAACCCCCACAGCCTTTTGTGTGGGAGCATCCTTCACTCCCCTGGCCCTCTCCTGTTTTCTGTGGGTCCAACTCACCGGCCTTGGAGATGACAGAAGTTAAGCTCCTCCGCTGCTCTCCTTCCTTCAGTCCTCTCCAGTCATTGGCTGCAGTTCTCCAACGTAGAGCAGCAGAGGCAACTCCCTCTGCTGCTGCTACTCCTGCCTTCCGCTCTCTCCAGCCCTCTGGCCCTGGTTCTTTGTCTTGGAGACGCCAGCCAGCAAACCCCTCTTGCAGCTCCCCTGCCTTCAACCCTTCCCCAGGAACCACCTTCTGCTTCCCTCCAGGACCACTCCAGTCCCCTGGTCTTTGCCAGTGCCCACCTGCCCTTCCTAACTGAACCAGCCTTCTGTGACTCACTGGGTCTGTCACTGGCTCTCTCCCTGATCCTTGATATCTCCCAGCTGCTGCCCTGCCCTCTTCATTGGCTAATGGAAGCACCTGCTCTGGCACAGGGGAGCTGACCTATTTTATTTACTGGGGCCTGCCACACTAAGAGAGGAAGACAAAAGTATTCTCCACTAGGTAACCTGTTTAACTCAAGTTAAGGAAAGTGAGCTCTTAGGAGAGAGAGGTGTCATTATCTAACTCTTCTATGCACTGAACGGCATGAGTAACTCTCTTCTTCAAAATAATGTTAGTCATTATAAGAACCTCACTAGAGATGATAGCGCTATTTTCACACCCTCTTCAACTGGCAGCATTGGTTGAAAGAAAGCATTAGCACCACAAGAGAGAATGTCCATTTGCGCAGTTACACACAATAAGATTGCCTTGAGCCGTGAAAGCTTGATAACACTTGTGGCTGGACAATACCATCATAGGAAAATGATATCTTAATCATCACAAAATGTGATGGAGATTGAGAGAATAATCAGGAGCCTGAAAATTAGTCAAAAAGTCATGGGAATATATTCCTAGATTATGCCTATCACTGTGCTATTACACGCACACTGTTTTATTTGTACATGACGTCAGTGGGGTATAATTATACATTGCGAACAATAACAACAAATTAAGGTAATAAGATCACTTGAAGAAACTGTTAATTCAAGCAAACTTGCACATACCTGAGTGCATTTATATGACTGTGCAGTCAATCACTGCGTTACATTCACTCATTTTATAGGTGCAATGACTTGATACTCAGGTCTCTACACACTTTCTCTTGGAGAATGCAAGACCAAGACCCTATTTTTTATCAAATGTATTTCATTTTTGGAGATAAACATCCCTCCATTCAGCTGAAATTGATATATTTCATTAAACATAATGTGCCAGAGAAAGAAAGAATTGTATTTAATCCACTCATTTTAATGCTACAATAAAAATCAACATAGTCTTTCTCTAGAAAAGCTAAGTAGCTTAGTACTCCACAAAGATTACGATTTCTTCTCTCTCTGTTCTTAGCTTCCCCTTATCACTGTAGCATTTGAACTTTTAACCTTGGTGTAGAACACAGCCTGACTGTAATGGTTACAACCTTAGCAAATTCTGAGGGTATTGTATATTATCCATGTGTTTATAATCATCTCTGTGACTTATTAAATTCAGTACAGGATACCTTGGATTATCTGTGTTTTTGTCTCATGTTTGTATTATGTATAGTTTTATGGTTAAGTGATCTGGGAAATAGAAATTTTGTGGGAAAACAATGAACATGTCATCATATTTAGCATAAATGTTTACAGAGCTCTTTATCATATCAAATTAAAGCGGAGGGCTTGTGTTTAGGCCACCACATTGGCGACTCTGTAGATAAGAGTTCAGTACCAGACAGGTCCCAGACTTCCTGTGTGGTTTTAGACAAGCTATTAGATCTCTCTTTGCATCAGTTCTCCAACTGTAAGAGGGAGTAACAAAACTTCCTCGTTTGTCTTATCTGTTCAGATAGTCCCTGCCCTAAAGATCTTATGATCTCTCACTATGTGTTTGTACAGTGTCTTGTGCTACTGGGTGTCAAACTTGAGATCTCTTAAAGGGGCCTGATTATCAGAAAATGCCATTAAGGCACAGAGAAATTGCATGACTTGCCCCAGGCCTTCCAGAAAATCATGTGCAGACCTGGAGTTAATCAAGATAGATTCCTGAGTTTTCTCTAGAACTCTGTCAGGATTCCCTGGTTCCCAGCTCAGTGCTCATCAGACTACTCTGCTTCTCAGATTTTTAAATTCATTTTTCCCCTTTTCTTGTTTGTAATAAACCTATGTTTTGATCTTTCAGACAAGCCAAAGCCATGTATTCCTGTAAAGCTGAGCACAGTCATGAGCTCTCCTTCCCACAGGGGGCGATATTTTCAAATGGTAAGATGTATTAGATAGTCTTCCTTTACACACAATATTTAAACATGACTTAGATGCAGTTAAGAGATTTTCACTTCAAATTTACTTTTTATGTCTCCATCAATCTCATGTTGATCTTTCTTTTTATTAACTATACCATTTTAATATATATATATATTTTGCAGTGTACCCCTCAGTGGAACCAGGCTGGTTAAAAGCAACTTATGAAGGCAAAACAGGACTAGTTCCAGAAAATTATGTTGTCTTCCTCTAGTAATCTTTAGTGGACAGCAGTATCTTCATGGTATCCATGGTAACAAATAATAAGCACTATGATTTTATCTGACACAGATGTGGGGATCAGCCTGTTAGGAGAAAGTGGTTTATTTTTTTCAAATTCTGCAAGGGCAAATTAGGTAGCTCCCTATAAATGGAACAGGATATAATGAAATAGTTAACAGTTTTTTGTACTGCAGATGGTACTCTGTTTAAATAACTTCCATTGTTTGTAACACAAGCATGTTGCATACTTCTTTTATGGATAAGGAACATTTGAGCAATAAAATCAGAAAATTAGCTGCAGAACATGAGACCTGAGAGATTGCTCAACAAGTGTGAAATTCACAGGCAGCGCATTTTGCCAATTCTTACAATTATATTGTTTTACATGTAAAAAAAATATACATTTGTTCATAAAGCAAGATACATTTCTAAGCTCTGTCGTCTGCATTAGAAAACTTAATTCTGAGCCTGGTCCCGGTCATTTCATGGAAGAAGTTAATCTGCCATAACAGCAGAGTTTTTAATCTCTTGTTATGCAATGAGATCACAGTATACAGATGCAGTAATGTATGTAATTTATATAACTGATAACCAAATTAGATTGTACACTGATTAAGCAGTAAGTGCTCTTTTAAAATGTGATCTTTTTAAAATCAACATTTAATTCAAATATTGTACAGATTTATCTTATTTCCCCCTTGCTTTAATCAGTTTGTTTTATCAATATAATTAATATTAATAATAAATTATATTTCTAGCATCCATCTTCCCTAAGACATTCTCAACTTGTCCCAAAAACACAATCATACCAAACAAATACTGAAACTAAAATGATGGGGAAATGTGTGAGGTTAGCAACAAAGAATGAAAACAAATCTAAAGCCTGAAATAAAACATAGCAGAGTCCCACAATGCCATTAAGACACCCAAATTGTTTTTCAGATTTTCCACCACATACAAGACAAATGATCTATGAAGTGTCTAGTTTTATAAGCTATGATTTCTAAAGGCTCTTTTTAGCTGTAAAAAGTAGCTGACATTAGATAAACTTTGATTATTTTCTTAAGTTTGAAATTCTGAGCAAACTGTATTTCACTGAATTATTTGACAACAATTCCAAAATATGATGATAAAACTGCTTGGTATAGATGCAGTATTTACAAATAACCATTAATTACTCCAGCTGGAACTAAAAAGCAGTCATTTTGAAACTACTGACATTAAATTTTGTGGGGGTTTTCCCATCAAAGTACTATGACTTGTATTAATAAAAGGCTGTAATAAACAGTGAGGGCACTGGCACTTTATCACAGAATACAAAGAGAACAAAAAGAACAGAAATCAGAAAAGCAAGAGAGTAAATAGTAAGCAAGCATATGTCCAAGGCAGACACTCTGCTCGCTGAAAGAACTACCATGGAATCCAGTCCTGAAGGCCTTATTGGCAAAACTCCCCTTGAACTTGGACATCCCCAATTAGTTAATCAACAGAGCTGGTAACTTGGTGAACCCGTTCTTGGAAGTTAATACACCGTGGCCTCAGAAACCTACACTGATGTCCACAGAATCACACGTGCACTTAAGCAACTTGCTCAGTCAGGGCATAGCTTTTTACTGAACTGCTCCAGGAAAACTGCCATAACTGCCTAGCCAGTCAACATGTACTAGTCAAAGCAAAATCATTTCAGCACCACATTAACAGCTGAGCTCATTGCTGTTCGTGCTACAGGAAGATTTGCCTCTCATACAGACTCTCTTGCTTGTTAGCTCTTTCTCCAGTAACAATATTAAATATTACAGGTGGCCAGGACAAGGTAATTCCACTGTGTCAAAGATTTATATATTTCTAAATTTGTTTTGTTCCAACTGAGAATGAAACCCCCAAATTTTGAAGTTTTCTGCAAATTGGCATGGCACCCCAGCTCCAGGGCACTCTGCCTGGCGGCCTGTCCTGGAGCCGCAGACCCTGGAAGCCCAGGGGTTCCCAACAATGAGACAGGACACCTGGCAGGCTGTCCTGCATCCACAGCCTTTGGAAGCCCAGGCTTCACAGCAGCTCACCAGGCAGGGTCTCCTCAGACTTTTGTTGAAATGAAACGGTCTCCATGCAACATTTTGATTTTGACAACCAACAAAACACCTTTCTCATCATTTTTCCTACCAGCGTTATTAAGCATATCAATCCTTTATTTTTCAAAATAGTGGATGCTGATTTCTAAGGCGTTAAATAGGAGCATTTCCCAGGGATGAAAACTTTACCAAGCTATTAAACACTGCCAAATTTTCTGGCACTTTCCCTGGTGGTTTTAGTAGTCTATCTACAGCCGACACGCACAGTCTTTCAAAAGTAGCATATCTCTAACATCTTCGGAACCTGCCTCCTGGACAACTCAGTAGAAGTTACTTACTGTGAGTCATTTCTTGACAGTAATGTTATTGTTGAAATTCAGGCTGGTGGCAAGAGCCACCTCTGCACCAAGAGCACCAAATGGAGCTCAGCGGGCGTGGCACTTGGAATCCTTTGAATGACAGACAGAGGCTTCCCACCAGCTTTAAGCAGGCTAGTCGGGGACAGGTTGGAACCAGGCACTGGAGTTCAGACCATGGGATCGATGACTACAGTAATTCAGTGACCCACAATAATTTGGGCTGTTGTTCTACTCAGCTATCAAGAGTTTCATTCTCACCCAGTACACTATCAGCAGGTGACACCTGGTGTCATGAAGAGTGTTTCCTCGGTAGGTTGTTCCAAAGGATAACTCCAAAGCTGGCCTTCTCGGACAGGAGAGACAAATATCCTGCAGACGTGTCTGTGTTCAGCACTGAGGTAAAGTAGGAAGGAGGCTCCTCAGCAGGTCAAAGCTTGCAGCTCTGAAGTCAGGCAAAATTCATGTTGACTTCAATGGGCACTTCCCCGAGTCAGAGCTCTGAGACTTCCCTATGTAATTAACCTCTGAAATTTCAACTTCTCTTATCCCATGCTGTGTAACATACTGTAGCCTGCCTATGCTTTGGCTGTGCTTGAAAGCTTGGTCCTAAGATGGTGGGATAACAAGGGGGCTGCGCCTTCTCACCATTCCAGGGAGAGGTGCTGTGTGTGCTCCCAGGGGTTATTCGTGGAGAGGGAGGTAGGGCCCTACTCAGGAGACTTGGACAACCAGTCTGGAGTAGTGTCCCCAGACACTCCGCCTGGCCTTTGTGCTGGGGCAAAATGCTTATCTGAGCTATCTTTCCCCCACCCTAATTTCCCCATCAGGGCAATCACAATCTGGCCTTTTTGATGCATCTCCTCTTGAATCCCGTACAAATGAATGATTCCTCGTAGCCCTTTGGAGAGAGAGATCAGTCATGGAACTTTGAGGGTGAGAGAGGAAGATTTTTTTCCCCCTTAAGCCTATGTACTATGTGAGCCTTCTCCTTCTCTTCCTTAGTAGTTTATGGTGAATAGACATGGGGTACATAGGAATCTGAATCAGCCACTCTGCATCCTGCATAGCATTTTAAAGGGACACAGACACCTTTAAATTCACATTGCCATATGAAAATGTTATTCCTGTGGTTTCTTAGGAGTGACCCCTACCAATACTTCAGCTGAAAGAGATAAAGGATATTTGTTTTTTTTTATTCCTCTCTTACGTGGCGCATTAAGTGAGCACTTTATGTGCAGTTTCTCCGTTGTGTTGATGGTGCACACCCCAAGCTTTGCAAGAAGATGTTCACCACTAGCAACAGCAGCAAAACTGGAACTGAAGATACATGAGGAAGCAGTGTACCTAGACAGATAGGAATGGAGGAAAGCATTGGGCCTGAGCTTGTTTGGTAGTCCTGCTCCCACTCCTTCCTGAAATAGTGGAGCACAAAACCCCTCTAGGTGTTACAAGGTTTGGATTTTTTTAAATTATTTTTATTATTATTTTTCCTTTTTGTTTTTTTTCTTTAAAGGATTTTTTTAAAGACAATATATGAAGGGTGTTCTATCAGGAAATCAGTTAATTAAAAATATCAAATGACTATGTCCCGGTGTTATTGTTTAAGAACAGCCCTGGATTCACTCTGCAAACACAAGAAGCTTGTAGTAAATCTTCTGTGTTACCCTGTCAGTAAAGATGTAGCAATCTTGTCAAGGCAACCACTGTTTGCAAAGTTGTAAGGTTCACATTTGGTAGCATATTCTGAATGTCATGTGAAAAGCGCATTTCTGTGTGTACAGTTTATATGATTAACTGTGTGTTTTAATTGCTAAGTCATTTTGATACTTATTGCAATCTAACATACTGACTCAAATTAATCAGCTGAAACATCATTTTAGTGTGATAAATATGTACAGTATGTTAGTATTTTATATCCAAGGTTTTTTAATAATGTTGATCAGAATGAAAAATGATTTTTCAGTATCATTTCTACAAGTTCAGTGTTAAAATATTCTTGCCACATTTTGGAGTTTTGAATACTATGTAAGATGGCTTTTAAATTAAACTATAGTTATATGTCCTGAGAAATTTTTCCCTTCTCCCAACTGGTGTTTATGATAATATAAGTAACTTACAAGTGCATTGTTGAATTATTTCTGGAGAAAATGATGCACAGAATTGCTCACCAGAGCTAATTCCTGATATTAATAAGTAACATACCAATCTTTTCATACATTTCCCCTGGATACTTTCTATTCATTGTCTGTAATTGAAATTGGGGTTTTTTTTCCCTTTAGGAAAGGAACCTTAGCCTTGAAAGTAAAATTTAAGCCATGCAGAACGGAGTAATTACAACAGCAAAAAAGCATTATAACACAGCAATAGTTTGTATATTTGTGCACTGGGCCCTGTTTTATTTTCTACTTACTAATATTGCATCAGAATAAATAGCGAGATCAAAAAAGTGAATTAATCTGAATGTTTCCTGTGTTAGACCAGCAATTCATGTACTGCTTGGGTAAGTGACAAGAAGATGACTCTCCTAATCAAAGACCATATCATACAATCATAAGGCAACTCCTCAGCTGTTGTAAATTGTCGTAGTTCAGTGACACCAAAGATGGGGCTCTGACAATTTACATCAGCTGAAGAGCTGCCCCTCGGTATTTAAAAGGAAGTGCCCATTGAAATCGGTAGGTGTTCTGCCGAAAAGTGGAAGAGGTGATTGGCCCAATATTTATCTTGAGTTTCTAAAATTTATTTTCTCTGGTAAAGGATCGCGCATAAACCATCCCACCCACCAGGTATTAAACACCGTGCATTATCATTTTCCTCCAGATTACACAGCCCTGGTGACTGCTGTTGTAATACCCCTTCAGGCATTGCCCATGCAAAACTGAGAGTGTTGACCAAACTATTAACCAGGATAATCAAAATAGGTTGGGTCCTCCTTATCCAAGCAGCTGTTGCTGTGATTTTGTCTTCCAGCCATTGCAGGTAATAACATAGTATTTGTTCTCCTGTATGTGGCAGCATTTCATAGGTTATTTGACTGTCTTTGTTGTTTTAAATGATGCTTTCCTCCTTGGATACATTATTTGAAAGTCCTTCTTGCAAAGCTTGTATTGCGAATCAGTGTTAATCTTCTGGCACTGGGAGTCAGGATTTCAGAATGCTCTGGGACTTTGGATTGCAGCAAATATGAGAGTGTTTAGGGAGATCATACATTTGTGATTTCAATTCTGAATGATATTTATGATTATTTTGGCGGTACTAGAGTTTATAGAAGTCTTAGATATTATACTGTATTTTATTACCAGGAATTTATATGCAATCAATAACATGAGAAAGTAAAATATATTTTAAAAGTTACTACTAGTAAATTATCATATTGAACTTTGTTTGTTTTGTAGTGGGGTTTCAGTAATTATCTGCACTCTGTATATATATATATATATACACACATGTAAATAACTGGCATGTTATTCATAAACTGACTTGCTACAGTACCTGTGCTGTACTTTACACTGTATTTCATGAATTTAAGAAATATTTTTAAAAATAAAAAGTCTGTCTACTCATGTGTTTTTCTTTATTATTTTTACATTTGGATTCCCATTCAGCCCATTATTTTTTTCCATTTATTATTCCTATTCATCCCATTTGATTTTGGAGTGCTATTTTGTTATTCTTGCCTAGATACCACAATAACTGAATACTGCATAAATATTATTTATGTAGCCATTTGATGTAGATGGTGACTTACAAATATGTTCAAACTGTTAAGCAATGGTCATATATAAAAATGCTAAATTCATACTTCAGCAAATACCTTATTGATCCATAGAATCTTTTAACTGGGAAATCTATAAGATATGACTGAAGTGAACATGAGAAAATGGCATTTCACATAACAGAGAAACACGTCATTGGCACATAACAAGTAATAATGTCAACAAAATCTTAGTGTCTCATAATTATAGACAGGTAGATGTTTGGTGACATGGCACCAGCTGAAGTTCCTATAGATGAGTGAGGTGCTATAATTACTTTGGGGCTCACATGCCTCAAAATTTCCACCAGGATATTTGGCCTTGGTGCCATCTTTGCACTGACTGAGATCCATAGGAATTTGTAGTGTGAATTGATGGTGGTATCAGCCCCTAAATTAACACCCTTTCTCTTGCCTGCTCAACAATGGAGAGACATTAGCAGGGAAGAGTGAATGTAAGTGGAAGAAAAACAGTAGAAATGGGGACTGAGTTGAGTTTGGGAGAAGTAGAGCGGAAAGAATCTGTGCTCTGATGAACCTCCGGCAGTGATCTGAGCAGAGTTACTCCTGATGTAACTGATGTATACCATTGTAACTGAGAGCAGAGTTGGGCTCCAATGTCTTATCTCTGTGAAAAGACACTTTGATAAAGTACCAAAACAGGTATTTAAAATGAAAACTATTGAAGTTGCTCTTATCAGGTCCCTCTTCAAATCCCAGCAATGAAAGAGTCTCCCACAGTGAGAAGTGGGAAGTAAATAAAGCAAGTGATTGTATATCATGAAGTAACCACAAATATGTGCTGAAAGGAGATCCTCCAAATACCTTTTGTCAGGGCTGTTGGTGTGTTCACAAGGGATATTTTCTAGACAATATTACCACAGAGCAGGAGCTGGTGGTTAGAGCAGATGATATAACATAATGTATGAGTTAACCATGTTACTAGGATCTCACAAAAAGGCAGTATCCAATGTAAAATAAGTGTGGAAGGTAAACTGAGGTTCAGGACCCTGTTTAGTTCTCTTTGGTCACATTGGTCACAGAGAGTTCAGAGGAGAGCAACAAAAATAGTGCAAAGTTTAGATAACATCTGAGAATTGGACATGGTGAATCTAGAGTACAGATGATTGAGATGTTACAAAACTGCATGAGGAGATGATACAGTTCTCAGCTGTAGAATAGATCAAGGCTCTGTGCGAACAAATAGGTTAAGAAGAGATGGGCAATAGAACGATAACATGTTGCAAAAAAAGTTATAATCATTTGAGGTACTGCAGGTTAGCATAGATTCCTGTCAGTGAAGGATGATTTGCAGTAAAACCAATCCTGCCAGGGGATAGACTGTTAGGCTGTGTCTACACTGCACCACTGTGGGTACCCTTTTCCAGCTGACTCAGGCTTGTGAGCCTGTTTTATTGTAGTGTAGAGGTCCAGGCTCAGGCAGGAACCTCTGGGACCCTCCCACCTCCCAGGGCCCTACAGCCTGGTCTCCAGCCTGAGTCAAGAAATCTACACAGCAATTAAACAGCTCCACAGCCTGAGGCCCACGAGCCTGAGTCCGTTGGCATGGGGCAGTCACAAGTTTTTAACTGCAATGTAGACATGCCCTTAAGCCCCTTTCCAACCAGAATGAGATTCTTACACAATCCCTCAGTCTTTCCACATACTGTGGTCCCAACATACAGTAAAGGCAGATCCCATAACTTTTTTCTGCATGCCAAACTAAACATGAACTTCAAGGGGTAAATCACAAAGTGAAATAAATGCACACCCACTGCAGCAAAAATATAGGAATCAGCAGGGCACAGCTTACATAAATCTTCAGTCTTTGTTTACAAGTCTTTACAAGGAGTTAGTCTTATTTGCTACAGGGAAATGCTACTGGCTTTTTTTTGTTTTTTTACCTTCAGTACCTTTTGTTTGACAGGATTAAAGAACAGAAGAGATTGGTTGGCTGAACACATATATTTGCATCTGAAAAACACTGTCATAAATCAGAAGACTAGTCTAAGAAATCAAGTCAAATGCATTTGTTGGGTACATTTGGCAGACTTCTGCTTTTCTACATAATAGCCATGAATTACTCCCTTCAGAGGCGCCGACTTTCTGCTCTGCCTGGGGGGTGCTCAGCCCCATCCTCGCTCTGCCCCCACCCTACCTCTTCCGGAACCATTCTTCCCCTTCCCCCAAGCGCATCCTTGCCCCGCACCCTCCCCTCCAGAATCTCTTGCACGCCGCAGAACAGCTGATCTGTGGCAGGCAGGAAGTGTTGGAGGGGAGGAGAAGGTGCTGATTGGCAGGGCCGCACCCACCATTTTTTCCTGTGGATACTCCAGCCCCGGAGCACCCATGGAGTCAGCGCCTATGATTCTCTTTTGCAATTGGTGGCACATCCCATGATTAGCGATAAAATGACAATTAGAGCTGTGCAGGAACCAGAATTTCTCTCCCTTGGAAAATTTTGTATTTCTGACGACAAAATTTGCTCTGAGATTGGAACAAAAAGTTGTAGTGTGAAGTTTCATATAGCAGGGACATTTTTTTAAAAAAAAAATCTTGTTCTGCAAGAATTGCAATGGAAAATTTTTGAAAAATTTCCATCCCAGCTACCAGGCTGCATGGCCGCTTGCCCGCCAAGGAACCTGAAAGCCCTCGTTCTACAGCAGCCCATCAGGCAGGCTCCTGAAAAGCCAGGGAACTCCAAGAACCAAGCTGCACAGCTGCGGAGGAGCCAGGGAGGTGGACAGGAGAACTGATAGGAAACCAGATAAGTTGGTCTCTCCCTGCTTGCCTGATTTCTGGCTAAATTTTCAGTGGAAATGACACAGTCGCATGGAACTTGTCAATTCCGTTGAATCAGCATTTTCCAGTGATGCTAGTGATTGTATTAGTTTACAAGAGTCAGGGATCTGAAAAACCTCAATAAACTGACCCACCCAATCCCCCATGAGAGGAAGTACTATCCCCATTTAACCAATGCGGGAGCTGGAAGTCCATCTATGCTAAGGAATGTGTTAGCGCCATTGGGTCAGGTACCCATAATTCTACTAAAGCAATGTTTGCACCGAAAGTGCGCCTAACCTAGCACAAGTGTTGTAAGCAGCAAGTCTTGATGTCTCCACCTTTTGGTCTGCAAAGCCAGAGTAGCTGGAGATTACAAGCTGGCTTTTCAAGCTTGGACTTTAATGCTCTTGATTATCATTCGTGACAGTGATCAGGGCTGTTTGCATAACCCACACCAACACAGTGTGCTTCAAAGTCCTCCTCTAGCAGCTGCATGTTGCATAAAGACTTAAGTCTGCTGTTGCCTTTGGACTAATGGAGCTGGTCCTTTAAGTAGAGGCTCATGCGTTTAGCTCCAGAGGGTCTGGATTCAGTCCTCAAAGTTGACCCCAACAGAAGGGTCGTTATATCTGGATCTGGGTGTGATGTGTTGGATCACAGAAACCCCCTTGGGGCTGCAGCTAATGTGCCAAGACTACTACTGTCCCTTCTTCATTGCCCCTAACCAGCTTAGGACTCCAGAATCCTGCCTGGCTTGAGTCAGACTCACTAGCCTGCTGCAAACCCAGACCCAGGTCTGAACCACGTCCTAACAGCTGTAGGCTTACCTGGAAGCAAGTTAAGAAATGTTCCTGTCTTTAACACTCAGATGCTCAACTTCAAATGGGTCCAAACCCCAAATAAAGCTTATGCAGAGTAAAGTCATAGATTGTTCACCCTCTATAACATTGATAGAGAGATATGCACAGCTGTTTTCCTCCCCAAGTACTAATACATACTCCAGGTTAATTAATAAATAAAGAGTGATTTTATTAAGTACAGAAAGTAGGGTTTAAGTAGTCCTAAGTAGTAACAGAACAAGGTGAATTGGCAAATAAAATAAAACATGCAAATCTTATCTCTAACACAATGAAAAAAACTGAATACAGATAAAAACCTCACCAGTGAGCTTCCTTTTACAGACAAGACTCCCTCTAGCCTCGGTCCAGCAATCACTGACACCCCCCATAGTCACTGTCCTGTGTTCCAGTTTCTTTCAGGGATCCTTGGGGGTTGAGAAGTTCTCTCTCAAGCTAGCTGAAGACAAAAAGGAAGGGTCTCCCAGGGGTTTTTATACACTTTCTCCTCTGGGTGGACACCTCTCCCTCCCCTTGTGTAGAATACAGTTACAAAATGGAGTTTTGGAGTCGCATGGGCAAGTTACGTGTTCTTGCAAGACTGAGTTCCTTACCAGTCAAGCCACATTCCTGAGAAAGCTCAGATGTGGCTTGGGGTCTCCATGTTCATCGTTGCTTGATTGGTTCTTGATTGGGCACTTACTGAGAATAGTTTTTTCTCAGAAAGCTGACCAACTGCTTCACTGAGGCTATTTAAAATTAACCAGGTACGTAGCCAATATTCATAACTTTAAGTACAAAAATGACACATGCATACAAATAGGATGATATAACCAGTAGATCATAACCTTTACAGAGATATGTTACATGGCATATGTAGTAAAAACATATTCCAGTTATATCATATATACATTTATAAGCATTTCCCCATAAAGCCCTATAGGGTGCAACATCACACTCGGGTTTTGTTTGAGTCCAGCTCCAGCAACATACATTGAGTCTTTCTCACTTGCCTCTGTGAAGGCAACCCTCATGAAGAACTACTTCCCAGATGAGCATACAAAGGAAAATCCTATTCCTGTTCTAGGAAACCTGGGGTCTCCCAAGGGGTTTTTTACAAGCTACTATAGGTGGGGCTGGCAGCACCATGTATTATTAAGGATGCCCAACACTTCTGTCATAAGTGTGAAGTAGCCTAGAATTAGTGTTTACCTGTAAGGGGTTAAGCTAAAGGTAACCTGAGAGGTGGACAACTGACCAATGAGAAATTCCTCAGGAGACAAAGGATTTTAAGTTTCAGTTTCTCTCTGGGTCTCTCTGTTCACCTCGGCTATGGGATGAACACAGTTATGTCTTTCACTATAACTATAGATTCTATCAAGTACTGTAGTTAGTAAGTTTACCCTTTTTTTATCACTTGGAGAGTTCTCAGTGGTGAGTGTTGGCTGGGTGCTTCTTGATATTGTAAGCTTCAGCAGAGATATCAACTGTGGGAGAAAATTGCCTCGGGGGAGAGGTTTGGTTTCTGAATCCTTTTGTTGATTATGGTAGATGCTGTTCTATTGATGGTTATAAGGGATTTATTCCTTTCTTTTTTCTTTTATTAAAATCTTTCTTTTAAGAAGCTGACTGCTTGTTTTTCATTGTGTAAGATCCTGGTTTTGGATCGGGCACGTCTCGCAGGATCAGGCAAGGTTTGGGTTTTTTTTTTTCTCTCAAGCTTCCCAGGGAAGGAAGAAGTTTGGGGGGTTAGTGGAAAGGGAAAGAAGGGTCCCAAACTACCCTTGACCTAGTTTGGTGGTGGCAGCGTACCAGGTCCAAATACAAAAGAATTTGTGTTCTGGGGAAAAAACATTTTAACCCAAGCTGGTAAAATAAGCTTTTGGGGGTTATTTCTTTTTTCATGCGGGTCCCCACATCTGTACCCTAGAGTTCAGAGTGGGGAGGCAATCCTGACAACTTCCCATCATAAGACTCTGTTTTCAGCTGCTTATAACTTACAAAGTTTAATAAGGATAATGTTTTCTGTGATGAATGTTGGTCTCAGGCTGATTTTTTTTATGGAAAGTTTCAGCCAAACAGTTAAGCCATTTTAAAAAACAAACCAAGGGAAGAATATGTTGTTTTGTCATGTCTAGCACTTCAATGCTTTGGTGCAAGAACTTGAAATGTGTTGAGGGTGGGTGGGTGGGAGGGGAAGGGAGCTCTTCATGTCAGATGTGCCTTTTGCCATTGTGGTGAAAATTTAACAAAGTTTGGTCAACCCAAGTTATAAGTGAGAGTTGGAGGTAGGGTGAAGTGGGAGACTGGGACTGGCTGAGCAAGGAGACACAGCCAGGGAGAGTAGGAGTGGTTGGCCAGAGAGACTGGGAACCAATGAGGGGTGATGAGACAGATCCTACAAGGAGCCAAGGTGCAGGAAGAAAACTAGGACAGGCGGGGCAAAGAGTCTAGAACAAGGGATGAGACAGAATGGATGAGAGAAACTGGGAGCAAGGGGAGAATAACATGAGGGTGAAAGAAGTCCAGGAGAGCTGGCTGTATTTTAAAGAATTCTTATTGAGATTGCAGGAACAAACCATCTCGATGTGTAAAAAGAATAGTAAATATGGCAGGCGACCAGCTTGGCTTAACAGTGAAAATCTTGCTGATTTTAAATGCAAAAAAGAAGCTTACAAGAAGTGGAAGATTGGACAAATGACCAGGGAGGAGCATAAAAATATTGCTCAGGCATACAGGAGTGAAATTAGAAAGGCCAAATCACACTTGGAGTTGCAGCTAGCAGGAGATGTTAGGAGAAACAAGAAGGGTTTCTTCAGGTATGTTAGCAACAAGAAGAAAGTCAGGGAAAGTGTGGGCCCCTTGCTGAATGAGGGAGGCAACCTAGTGACAGAGGATGTGGAGAAAACTAATGTACTCAATGTTTTTTTTTTGCCTCTGTCTTCACAGACAAGGTCAGTTCCCAGACTACTGCACTACGCAGCACGGTATGGGAAGGAGGTGCCAGCCTTCTGTGGAGAAAGAAGTTGTTAAGGACTATTTAGAAATAGTCCATGGAGCCGGATGCGCTGCATCTGAGGGTGCTAAAAGAGTTGGCGGATGTGATTTGCAGAGCCATTAGCTATTATCTTTGAAAACTCATGGTGATCCGGGGAGGTTCCGGATGACTGGAAAAAGCTAATGTAGTGCCCATCTTTAAAAAAGAGAAGGAAGATCCGGGGAACTACAGGCCAGTCAACCTCACCTCAGTCCCTGGAAAAAGAATAAATTCTGAAGCACTTAGAGGAGAGAAAAGTTATCAGGAACTGTCAGCATGGATTCACCAAGGGCAAATCATGCCTGACTAACCTAATTGCCTTCTATGATGAGATAACTGGCTCAGTGGATCAGAGGAAAGCAGTGGATGTATTATTCCTTGACATTAGCAAAGCTTTTGATACGGTCCCCCACAGTATTCTTGCCAGCAAGTTAAAGAAGGATGGGTTGGTTGAATGGACTATAAGGTGGATAGAAAGCTGGCTAGATTGTCGGGGTCAATAGGTAGTGATCAATGGCTTCATGTCTAGTTGGGAGCCAGTATCAACTGGAGAGCCCCAAGGGTTGATCCTGGGGCCAGTTTTGTTCAACATCTTCATTAATGATCTGGAGGATGGCATGGACTGCACCATCAGCAAGTTTTCAGATGACACTAAACTGGGAGGAGTGGTAGATACACTGGAGGTTTGGGACAGGATACAGAGGGACCTTGACAAATTAGAGGATTGGGCCAAAAGAAATTTGATGAGGTTCAACAAGGACAAGTGCTGAGTCCTGCACTTAGGATGGAAGAATCCCATGCATTGCTACAGCCTAGGGACTGAATATCTAGGCAGCAGTTGTACAGAAAAGGACCTAGGGGTTAGTGTGCCCTTGTTGCCAAGAAGGATAATGGCATTTTGGGTTGTATAAGTAGGGGCATTTCCAGCAGATCGAGGGATGTGATCATTCCCCTCTATTCAGCCTTAGTAAGGCTTCATCTGCAATAGTATCTGTGCCTGTTTATTTCCAGCCTTGCCCGTGCCTGGCCTCAATCCCAGTATAGCAGTTCTGACCTTGGTTCCAATTCCTGATGTCTTACTTCACCTCTGCCACTTGGCTTTGGCATCTGGCCTCTGAATTTGGTTCTGACCCTAAGCTCCTATTTCTGGCTATGACTCCTGTTCTAACCGCTAAGCTTGGCTTCAGGTCTGACCATTGGTCCTGACTCCTGCTCCAACCGCTAGGTCCTGGTCACGTGACAAGCGTAACTTTGCAGTATTTAACTGCAGCAAGTTATGTCATCCCTTGTGACTCTGAGGCATTCAGAAAAATGGATGCTCTCATGTGCAGGCAGCTTGAATTAGCTACAAAAGGATTCATGAAGTCTATTGATTCATGAAGTAGATGAGGCACTCTACTCAAAAGAGAGTAGAGTGCCTCCTTGAGGAGGCACTCAAAAGAGTCACAGCTGCAATGGAGCAAGGCAAGTGTTCGGCCTTAGTGGGCCTGAAAGATGCTTACCTCCCTATTGCTGGTATCCACTGTCATCCAGAAGCACCTGAGGTTTATGACGAACAGCTCTCACTTCAGGTATGCTGCCTGGCCAGTGCTCCCTGTGTTTGTCTGAAGGCTTTGGTCATAGCAACGTTGGTGCTTCAGGAGAAGAAAATTCAGGAGTGTGAGGATCCAGGGAAGCCCAGATGATAAATCACTAAACCCTCTGTAGAGATTTATCATGACCCTGGGTTTCTGACAATCCAGGCTGGGATGCCTGTTGCGGCCATCAAGAGCGAGATTCACAGATGGCACTTAGCTGCCATGCTAGGCATCAGAATATCCCATAGCCCAGTGGCGAGGGCACTCACATGAGGTGGCAGATCCTAGTTCAAATCCCTTCTTCCTCTTAGATAGTGGGGACTTGTAGTGGGGGGTCTCCCACATTCTAGGTGAGAACACTGGTCTAAAAGTTATGAGGGTCTTCTCTTCTTCCAAAACAGCAAGGACACCTAACTCCATGAGAAGGTTTGCAGCTGAGTCTCCTAAGCAGAGGACAGTACCTCCTTGCAGCCTGCACTTAAGCATTTATCTCTAAGAGAGGGATAGGACTTATCAACCTCTTCCCCCAGCTTGGCATCCTCCATTGGCTAGCTGCCTAACATGTGGGCATCTGTGAATCCCTATTAGAGGTGCCTGTTTCTCCCCATTCATTGTACAGGACGCCTAAGCTCTGAACTCAAGCTTTGTGAATCCCAGTGTTTTTATAATCAGAGAAGTAGCCGTGTTAGTCTGGAATTGCAGAAGTGACAAAGAGTCCTGTGGCACCTTAAAGACTAACTAAAGTATTAGAGCATAAGCTTTCGTGGGCTAATACCCACTTCGCCGGATGCATGCAGTGGAAGTATCCAGGGGCAGGTATAAATAGGTTCAGGGGCAGGCAACCTATGGCACGAGTGCCAAAGGCGGCACGTGAGCTGATTTTCAGTGGCACTCACACTGCCTGGGTCCTGGCCACCGGTCTGGGGGGCTCTGCATTTACATTTAATTTTAAATGAAGCTGCTTAAATATTTCAAAAACCTTATTTACTTTACATACAACAGTAGTTTAGGTGACAAAGAGTCCTGTGGCACCTTAAAGACTAACTGAAATTTTTTCAGAGCATGAGCTTTCGTGGGCTAATACCCACTTCGTCGGATGCAAGATTAGAATGGGCATTTTCTGTTTTTGTGCCAGTTTCATATTCCCTTACTAAAGGTATAAGAAAACATTAATCTTCCCCATGACTTACCAGAAGCTGAAAATGGTAAATTAGTAATTAACAGGTCCATTACTGATTTCCTATAACGGGTGGATGACTAGATGGGATTACATTATAGGTGGTGATACACTGATATTTATTGCCCTTTTTTGTCATTGAAAGAGTTCCTGGAACCAACCAAAGGTGTTTTATCACAGCTAGGAGAGGTTTTATGGTTTCTCCAAGAAATATTGGTTCCCTACATACTGCAAGAAAATATTTCATGAACCCATCATTAAGACCCATTTCAATGGGATCTAGGAGCCTACTTACCTTAGCACTCCTTTAGTCAGTCTAAAATGTGTGTGTGTGTGTGTGTATCTACCAAAATGTCACACACTTTGTTGCTTATACAGGGCAAATTGGACACTCACCTGGGCCCCTCTGCAGCTAGCCCCATCCCCAACTAGACCCTCACCCTCACTCTGACCAGATCCCCCAGCTGAACCCCAAGTACTCCCAATCCAAGCAATCACCCTAGCCAAGCCTTGTATCCCTGCCCTCAAACTGGGCCCCTTGTCCCTACTCCAGCCAAGATCCTTGTGTCCCCCACACCCACTGACCCACTCTGGCCAGTCCCTCTCATGGCTGTTTGCATTTCAAAAGCTGGATAACACCCAGAGCTCAGCCTACATGAGCTATGAAGTGTGCAATTTTCTAGTAAGCTGTAGGGTGATCGGATGTCCCGATTTTATAGGGACTATCCTGATTTCTGGCTCTTTTTCTTATATAGGCTCCTATTAACCTCCACCCCCATCCCGATTTTGGGGTCTTTTTCTTATATAGGCTCTTATTACCCCCACCCCCCCACTCCCACCCCCGTCCTGATTTTTCCACTTTTGCTTTTTGGTCACCCTAAGTAAGCTGCTACCTGTGATGTGTGTAGACAGCAGCAGAGAGCACTTCCTCTGCCTTCAGAGCCATATGGGCCCTCTGTGGGCCTGATCTTAATAGAAATCAGGCTTTTCTAGTTCTCTGATTTTCACCAAAATCAATATGCTTCTGCCCTTGAAATTTTGCAATTGATCTGATGCAACATTCAAAAGTGTTCATGTTACAACCAGACAAAGGGAGAAATGATATGAAGTTGAGTATGGAGCCTTGTTTGTGAATGAGTCATTAATGCTGATTTCTAAGTTTTTAGCCAATGAGAATGCACAGGCAGTCAGTATCTGATTGTTACTGCCCA
>ML677346.1:1185554-1341518 GCA_007922305.1 Dermatemys mawii
AACAGTAGTTTAGTTATATATTATAGACTTATAGAAAGAGACCTTCTGAAAACATTAAAATGTATTATTGGTATGAGAAACCCTAAATTAGAGTAAATAGATGAAGACTCGGCACACCACTTCTGAAAGGTTGCTGACCCCTGCTTTAGTTAGTCTTTAAGGTGCCACAGGACCCTTTGTCACTTCTGCAGTGTTTTTATAGTCACCTAAAACAGAGCAGTGGCAACCATGCCTGTTTGTGAATCGAGCCCCAACCTTTCGCACTTGGAAATTTTATGTCGGGGCCCCCATCCCTTGTTACAAAGACCTTGACCCCAGCAGTAGGGCCCCCAGTAGGTATGGTAGGCATTTTTTAAAGGCAGCTGCAGAAATTCCTGTTCACCACAATCTCAGTCAATGCTGAATTAACAAACTTGTAATTTATCTGCAATTAACACCAAAGAGTGAACTCTAGTAGTGGTTACTTGGAAGTTCCCACTGTCCTTTTTAAGGCCCAGAAAGTCTTATTTCACATTCAGGTTCAAGCTTTATTTTCATAAGCCATGGAGTTTGATGTCCTGCTAATCTGCCCTCATAGCCATCCTCTGGCAGCCTGGACCTCTATTATCCCTGATGGACCAATCGCTGGAGTCGCCTTTCTTTGCAATTTCATCAAGCCCATACCAAGTCACCTCCAGCTGGCAAGCCTCCACACACACTGCACCAACAAGGGCTGCAACCTCAGAGGTACCAAAAAAACAGACCACCTGGGATGACCCTCTGCTCCTAAAACTGGACAGCTCTCTGTGCGTACTAAGCACCTTTCAGATTTCCTGGGACCACTGTCTCAAAAAAGAACAATCCTAAGAAAATCTGGACAGGTGCCAACCCTACCTCTAGCAGGGGGATTTTCAAATGTACACACCAGCGTGGTGCCTAGCAACCCTCACAGCCCACTCAGATATTCCAGCTCCCACAGACCCCATAGTCAAAACACCACAAACATACTCAAACATTCTCCACAGGGGAGCAGGCTGCAAAGTTCAGCCCCAAACTTCAGAAGCATTAATGGATCTTAGGCCCAATCCAAAAACCAAGAATTAGTTTCTTACCATTTAATTTGGACATCACCCCACGCTTGTTTGTGAGGATGAAGGTGTTTGTGTTTCCAGCTTGATTGGTTTGTTTTTTACATTTATAAAGTTCTTCATATATCATTAGGGTCAGTCACAGGTATTGAAATATATTTTTACATTTTTTAGCAATGATGTAAAGTCCACTGGCTTTCCATTGTACTTACAGTAACAAGTTCAAATGCATAACTAACCTAGAGCAACAGACTTTGCCAAAGATCATGGTGTGCTTTTTAATATAAACATGCAAGGTTTCATGGGAACAGTCAGTGACCTCCACAGCCAGTAAAGCAAGGAGTCTTTATTCACTTGAAAGTGCTCTGGTAATTGGTATGTTCTTCTGTCAGCATAACTGAGAAGCTGATTAGCTAGATTTACTTAGCTACAGTATATTTCACTTGCCATTACTGGCATGGATCTGGTGTGCCCTTATAAGGGATTAGAGTCCAGTCTAAGTGAGAAACATTAGCGATCTATTTTTGTTGTTGCTTCTGTTTCCTTCCTGCAACAAACAGTCTCATTTTGTCAGATCCAAATGGAAAAAATTGCTTCTCTTGGCTGTGGTTAGTTTCAAAAAGGGAATAGCAGGTCAGCAGCTCTGCCTCTCCTTGTGTTGCCCTCCCAACTTCCAGCTATGCAGGGAGTTACACCTCAGAAGAATCAGTGTCATGAACCAGCTGTGACACTGCATTAATGACAGCACCAACTTTCACCCTGCAGGGGAAATCAGGCAACCAAAAAAGCCCTTGCCTCTATTTTAAAGCGCTATGTGTTTTCAGGAGGTGAAGGTGACTGCTCTCTTCCCCTCCCCCATCCATGTCTGGAGTCAGGGGAAACAAGCTGTTGCATGTGCCGCTGTGGCAGGGCAGGGGTAAAAACCCTAGAAATGCTCTGCCTCTGCAAACTTAAACCCTGTTTCCTGGCAGGAGGCCCAGGAGCAGGAGCTGGTAGTATCTGGCAGGGGAGCCCAGCTGGAAGCTAAGGAGTATAGGCTCAGGGAGTTAGCTGGGGCTGATGGACTACAGCTGGAGCAGAAAGCTGACCAGACTACAAAAGCCCTGACTCATGGTCAGGTAAGGGAGGCCAGGCAGGGAAGAGGAGGCAGTAGCTCTGTCTCCTGGCTGTGTGCAAGGTGCCTTGAGGGTCTGGAGGCCCGGGAACCAAGACAGTGGGGTAACTGTTGGGGGATTGGGTGAGCACTGTTTACCACTTGGGAGCCACGCACTTGTACTGTAAATAAAAGACACTTGGGTGAAACACTGGAGAACGGTGTGAAGACCTTTTATTGAGAGTGCAGAGAACGCAGGGCAGCCCAGACCCTGTGACAGCCACTAGGATGATGGCTCAGGTAGGTAGGAATGTTACGCGTGTCCATTACTTAGGAGGACATATTGGGAAAGGAGGCTGATGGTTGAGCCAAGTGGGGTGAGGCCCAGGATTAAAGGGATGCCTGTTTAAACCTGCTGGAGTCTCTTCACAATCCTCACTCAGGAGAAGGTGAAAGGGCAGGTCAAGAAGCAACCAAACCTCAGGTTCGGGAACTATTCCTGGAAAACCTTTTCAAATGCAGGCAACTGTGTACACAGTGGTTATTTTTATACAGCAGGCAGTGTAATAAGGGGAAGGATGGTGCAATAGTTAGGGTACTGGCTTGGGACAGGGGAGACCTGGATTGAATTCTCTGCTGTCCCCTGGGCTTCCTGTGTGATCTTGGGAAAATTACTTAAACCCCTCGGTGCCTTAGTCTCCCTTAGTCTGTAAAATGGGGATAATAGCACTTCCCTGCCTCTGAAGGACACAATGGTGATACGCACGTTACAACAGCTTGCAAAGTCTTTGACATCTACAGGTAAAAGCCCTATATAAGCAATAGGCATAACTCTTAATCATGAGGTTCTGGCTTACCTGGTAGTTATAGGGAGAATGGAGTGAGTGAGCTATCATTCAAACATATCCATGTTACACAAACCACAATGAATAGGGAAGGTTAAGTTGTGCAACCACGTACTGTTTCAATCTCCTCCTTCTCACTGTTGTCCTGGCTCTGTGGCACTGACTTAGCCTGTAAGGTCCTTGGGCCATAGACTTTTTGTACAGCACCTAGCACAACAGGGTCCTGGTTCAGGAGTCTGGGGCTCTAGGTGCTGGCACAATACAGATAATACATCATAATCTTCATGGCCAGGTTCTCAGCTTGTGTAAATTACCATTAGCTTCAGTGGAGCAACACAGGTTTACACTAGTGGACCTATGTTTTTAAGGCTTTGAAAATTGGTCAGTTCCTAAGTATTGTTTAGGCCCCATTAGGTGTCATGTGGCTGGAAAAGGGGGAGGGTTTCTAGCTACTGGGCTGACTTACCGAGGGTACAGGGCAAGCTGGCTCTGCCTTGCCTTGGCCAGTCAGTCCCTCTGCCCCTCCTAGCTTGGCCTCCCGCTTTGCCTCACTTCTTCCTGCTGCCAGTTCCTACTCACTCAGGGCCAGATCTAGCAGGGTGGAAGCAGCACAGAATGAGAGAGCCGGGTGGATCTGGCATAAAGTCCTGACTGCCTCCCAAGCAGGTGAAAAAGTAAAGTTGGCTCCAGTCTTTCAGTTCACAACCCCAAGGACGTGTGCCCTTTGTTTTACAGTTCCCACATCACTTTCTTAGGCACAGTAAATCCTACCCTTTAAAAAATGACACCAGCAGGGGGTGATTCCTGCAGCTCTCACCACCCTATGGCAGGCAATTCACCTTGGTTTCAAAAAACATTTACCAATTCAAAGGCCTATCCCACGTGCCATTTAACCTGAGATGTAAACTGCTTGCCTCTCTCTAGCAGTACAGGAGCTGAATAAGTAGAAAGAGAACAATCCAGCAGGCAATAAATCTAGCTCGTGGAACACTCCAATGCAAAAATCTGCCTTTACAGAGCAGATTATGCCAATAACTTAAACTACGACTCATAAAAGAGTAATAGAGCGACTGCAAGCTAATGACCAACAATTTGACTGTATCTCGGGCCCATCCCTGACAAATATTAAGAATGAAAGGTCCAACACAGTAGTCACAACTTTTCTTCTAGTTCCCACTTTTAAACGTCTTAAGTTCTCTTTCCTCCTGTTTGCTTATGAAAGAGAGAGAGTTTTTAAAAATAAATTCTCAAACATCCATTTACTATGAAGCCTACAGGCAGGAATACAACAGCGGAATATTTTACTTCTATTGTTTTCTGATTGTATTTAATCTACTTTTAGGTACTTCTCAAAAACCCCCAAAGAAACAAACCAATAAATATTTAAAAGACCCTTTGGGCCTGCTGTGCAACGACCCCCCCCATGTACTTGACACCACGCACAAAAAGACACAGCACACTGCACTTCCTGTTGCCTGACAGTCCAGAAGAGTTTCTAAGTAAAATGCCTGTGAATGGTTTAAGTTTAGCTTTTCTCACAACATTCCTAAAATGACAGGCTTTTTGCTTCAAAACCTAGCACATGAAAGCAAGATAGCAGTACATGAGTGCAGAGAACATAGTCTACTATAATGATGAAAAAGTGGGTCTGGAACAGGTGAATCACCTTAGCATTATGCTTAGGGTGATCAGACAGCAAATGTGAAAAATTGGGACAGGGGGTGGGGGGTAATAGGAGCCTAGATAAGAAAAAGCCCCCAAAATCAGGACTGTCCCTCCCAATAAAATCGGAACATCTGGTCACCCTAATTGTGCTGCACAATCTCAGTATCATGTATTATGGGCACAATGTTAGCTAATTAATGAAGTTGTCTGTCGAAGGGCTTGCAGGTAAATGCCATTCTAAAGTTTCACCCTATCCTCATGCAGGTCTTAGCTTGGAATTTGGGGGCCTTTGCTTAGTCTGACTTAATATACAGTGGATTAGCACAATTTGCTTCCTGTTAATGAGGAAATAAATGTATCCTGGCTGAATTCACTCTGAAGCCAAATGTCAGGGATACGTGTATTACTGAGTCAGCAGGAGGCACTCCAGTAAATATTGTTGCCCCTCTGGCTTGCGTGATTATTTAGCAAATACACATGGCTTGGCTAGGTTTTTTTCCAATAGGAGGAGAAACTGAGATGTGAGTTGTGTATGTCTTTGGTGCAATCCTGATTACTTACAAAGAAGCTACACAAAATCCCATTTCCCTGAACACAACCAACAGCAGGCAGTTTGCTTATTTAAAAATCCAAGCTCTTTTCCGGCAAGTCCTGTAGCCCAAAATGCTCTGTCTCATTTCCTTCTAGGGGGGGACAGCCTATTTCGTGTTTCTTTTGCTTTCTCCTGCTTCCCATATATTTCTGAAACACACTTCCACCAATCAACATCCAAGTCCCAGCATTTGCGATGTGTCCCAGGGAAACTCCTCTTGTGCTCCATACATTCTTGCTCAGGCCTTTCCATCTGGCCTTCTGCCTTGGGTGACTTCTATTGTTTCTGGTTCAACTATCCATAAAGGAGCTTACGTGCTTCTTACATTTAGCCTGAATGAAAGTCCATCAGCTCTAATTCGGTCTGTGATTTCCCACAGATCCAAGATATGCTTGCTGGCAGCCACCAACACCGTCCAGCACAAAAATCTGCTCTGCATTCTTGCTCCCCTGGATTCCACCTGGCTACATTAAATTGCTTTGTTCCGATTGGCTGCTGTGCTCAGAACTCTGCATCCAGATACTGTTTGTCATTATCCGTTCCCCATCTCAGTGCCTTGAGGAAGGCTTAGTCCCTCATCCAAATGCCCAAAGGAAGTTTCCTTTCATAGATGGGAATTGGGAGAAAGGAAAGTCAGCAGCTGAGGCAGCCATGACTAGTGTAAGGGAATGGGATGTTCTGACTCCAATAACCAAGCATAGCAGAAGGATCTGCATAATTTCGAAGGTTATTATAATAATGTTTCCATTTACAAAGTGCAGAACACATATTCCCAGTGTACAATGTTGGTTTAGATGAAAGAAATATCAACAGGAAAGAACATAAGTAAATTCACCATTAGAGAAAGAGTCACTCAATCAGTGCAAGGAATTGCATTCATATGTGTTTCTTCTCCATTACAGGCCTGGCAGCAATGGTGAAATCAAAGTTTCTGCCATCACTGCAGACAAACAAGGGTTGTGGCAATTTAAAGGTGCAGGGCACAGAAAACAAAGGGATAACACAATCAAGCTATAGATGCTACAATGCCAGCATAAGCATAAAATCATTATACAGCTCCTTGTCTTGCATTCAGTCACTTTGTTGCCTTCTATCTCTGTCTCAGGTGCTGGCACATTATAGCTTGAGGGCTGTATCTGGCCCTTTAGACATTTTAACCTGGCCCTCTAGTTTACGCCGGGGAGCAGGATCCGGGGTTTGCCCTGCTCTGCACATACCGTTCTCCATGCGGCTCGCAGAAGCAGCGACATATCACCCCTCCAGCTCCTACATGGCGCAGCCAAGGGGCTCTGAAAACTGCTCCTCCTATAGACCTGTCTCTACAGCTCCCATTGGTCAGCAATCATGGCCAATGGGAGCTGCAGGGGCAGCACCTGCAGACAGGGAAAGGCGCAGAGCTGCCTGGCTGTGCCTCCACGTAGGAGCTGGAGGAGGACATGCAGCTGTTTCTGGGAGGTGCTTGAGGTAAGTGCCACACAGAGCCTTCATCTCTGCCCCACTCCCACGTCCCACCCTCCTCCCTGCTCTCCCTCCTGCCCTCCGAACCCCTTGGTCCCAGCCCGGAGCACTCTCCTGCACCCCAAACCTTCATCCCCAGCCCCACCCCAGAGGCTCCCTCGCCCACCTCCCGCACCCCTACCTCCTGCCCCAGCTTGGAGCTTGCTTCCTTTCTGGACCCACCACAGAGCTGCACCCTCAGCAGGCGCCCTCACCCCTTCCTGTATACAAACACTCATTTTTGTGAGCACTCATGACCTGCCATACAATTTCTATACCCGGATGTGGCCCTCCGGCCAAAAAGTTTGCCCATCCCTGACCTAGTTCCTCCCCTCTGTGTTTACAGCTTTTTTTTAAAGTGATAGTTTCAGCCAAAAAAATTTCATTTCTTCCACTTAGTCCTGATTCCTGGAATTATCTGTCTTTATGAACGCCAGGAGACATTTATTAAATCATCTCCCCTAGATGATCATGTGAACAGACATCTGCTTCATGTGAAAAAGCCAACCGAGTCCATCTCCATGGCAGCTTTGGCTTCAAACCCAATTGATTTAGCCTCTTCAACTCAAATCATGGGTGTTAAATTTTTAACTCTCTTCACTCCCTCCCATCATTGCTAAAAAAAAAAAGGTAATAATAATAATAATAATTAATAATTAATAATACTATTGCTCTCTTACATAGCGCTTTTCATCCATCCATCCAGATATTTTATATAGAGATAATTGGGGTGTAAAGGCAATCTGTTGAGAGGAAAACTACTTTCCCAAAGCACTAACCCTGCCTGGATCCATGTGTAAATAACTATTGAGTGCAGAGTGTCAAATACTTTTTTCTGCTTTTTTTTTTTTAATGTGCTAACAGTATGTACCATTTTTATAACAAAGTAAATTTTGGCAAGACCCAAATGCCTTTTCCCGTGGTGTTATATTACAGAGAATGTTGTGTAATTAAGTTCACTTGTAAACACTGGTTAGCCCAATAATTTATGTCACATTCAAAGTGTTTAGACCACACATACGTAGTCTGATACTATTCCAAAAAGCTCAATTCACAAGCACATGGAAATTCCGAAACTAGACTGAAACATCATTTTTCAACTTGCACTATCATGTAGAACAGCAGTTCTCAAACTTTAGTCACTCCCATTTTGATTTTAAATTTTTTGCAGACTCCCAACCCAGTGGCTGCGGTTCATCGGTCCCAGCCAATGGGAGCTGTGGGAAGCGGCAGTGACCACAATCTAGCACTGTTGGAGGAGGGCCAATCAAGGAAGCGGGATTTACCCTTTTGTGCTGCCCAGGAAGGGCTGTGACAATTTAGCCCAATGAGAATTTGACAAGCTCTGAAGTTCTAGTATTTGGACCTAGTCTGCTTTGCCGAGAACAAATAGGAGAGCTAAGCAAGAGTCCATGGGCAGTGCATGATGGAAGGATATTCAGTCCAGATGGCCCATTTGATGAATCCATTAATTTCCTGTATGGCCATGTGAATCAGCTGAGACAGGCGCTATAACGTGTATGAACATTGACAGCTGAATGCAATAGCGTATTAAGGAATTAATGAAAGAAACTGGGCCAATAAGTCATCTTATTGTCCCAAAATTATTGCACTTAACAGAATATAGAAAAATATATAACACTGAGGGTAATTCATTAACATAATCGTACTGTTCTCTTGTCTTTTTCATGATGTGTGTGTACCGTGTTTACCACAATGGAGCTCAGATCCAAGACTGAGGCCTCTAAGCACTCCTGCAGGATAAATTCTACTAGCGCAGCTCATTTTCCCCATTTCCACTTACAAATGCATGAAACCGCAATCCTGCTCATTGTGCATTTCATTTCTTTACCTTTTAAATAAATAAGTTCTGAGTTGGTAAAAAAAATTCTACAATTCAGCAGTGAATAGATTTTATTAAAATCACTACTGGCATGTCATATCACTGTATTTGCCCTAAAATTGGGAACCCAAATCACCGAAATTATGTTTGGCTTCCACTCCATCAACACTTATGCAAGCTCCGAACCAAAGGAAAACATTGGCTACCATAGTAGGGAATTGATTTCTTCAGTCAGGAAGCTGTGCATATTATCCACTGTGCTGGACCTGATAGGGTCAATCAAGTTGGAAAGCGTCCAGAGGAGGGCTGGATTTGATAGCTGCTTTCAACTACCTGAAAGGGGGTTCCGAAAAGGATGGATCTAGACTGTTCTCAGTGGTACCAGATGACAGAACAAGGAGTAATAATCTCAAGTTGCACTGCGGGAGGTTTAGGTTGGATATTAGGAAAAAAAATTTCACTAGGAACGTGGTGAAGCACTGGAATGGGTTACCTATGGAGGTGGTGTAATCTCCTTCCTTAGAGTTTTTAAGGACAGGCTTGAGAAAGTCCAGGCTGGGATGATTTAGTTGGGGTTGGTCCTGCTTTGAGCAGGGGGTTGGACTAGATGACCTCCTGAGGTCCTTTCCAACCCTGATATTCTATGATTCTATGAGTCTAAGCTGAAATTAGACACCATAGCTGCAGACCCATAGAAGCACTGCTCCACAGTCACAGAAGCTAGTTCTTTTTACGAAGAATGATGTTAGTGATCACAAATTAATGTTCAGTGACTTCACAATACTATATGGCTTTACTTTTCCTCCCAATTCTGTTGTAACTGGGGTTTTAAACACCTGTAATATTCCTGGAAGTCAAGCACATCTTCAATTTATTGGACATGACACAACAATAGCTAGGCAACAACTTTTACAAAAATACTTCAATGCTATTTCACACTTACAAATATATAGACATTGGTTCTCTTCACTGGAAAATACAGAAATCTTATACAAGCCTCAGATCAGCATTTTTTTAAAAATAACAGGAACAGAGTGGAAATTTGTGGCCATCACTTACACTCCTGAATGTTCAATACACAGAAATAGTAACACTGGTCCAAATGTTGTTTCAAATAAAATATAAATATTTGGCACTTCTGTAGTGTTTTCCACCAAGGATCTCAAAGCCCTTACTAAGTGCTAGTGCAGTGAACCTTCCAACAATCTTGTGAGACAGGGAAGGATTATTATCTTCATTTTTACAGAAGTGAAAATGAGAAACAATGTTTAAATGACATGGAGACCAGGAAGTAAATAGAATATTTCATTATTCCTAGGCCTGTGCTTTAACTACTAGATTGTGCTTCTTCTCTTAGATGTGATTTTTTCTTATATGTACAAAGAAAGTCTTCCTATATATACTAGAAAATATTGTAATATATTCAGAATTTCCTTGATGATCCATTTTTAAAGGGCCACATTCTGATAACCTTACCCTGAGTGACTAGTTACTTCATGAGCCATCCAGTAGATGTCAATGTCTCATGTGCTGTTCAGTCTGAGAAAAGGTATCAGAATCTGGCTCAAAGTATAATTAAAACTGAACAGGAGTCAGTCTCTTTTCCTGTCACTGCAAATCGAGTGTAACTGTTGAAGTCAATGAAGTTGCGCTGGTATAAAACTGGAGTGAAAGGAAAAGCAGGCTCTGTCATTTTAAGCAGTAAATAGTGAGTTAAGATGGAATTTTAAAAGGTGTGTGTGTGTGTGTGCGCACACACATTGTGTACATACTGCAGGACGGTAAGAGTTAGGTATAAACCTTCCATTGAATTTCATAGCCCTAAAGGCTTTTCACCCCTTAAACAGTTTCTCGGTAAATACTATGTTTTACAAGGGGAGATTAATTGAACCTCTCCTTGTTAAATGGTGACATCATGATAGAAGGCAGCTTAACTGTGTGCTGCTACAGTGTTCTCTGCACATGGAGCTTTTAATCAGGGTGCGAATTTAAAAGATCCTCATCGTGCCCTAAAAAATGACATTTTTAAATGTGCTGTCATAGCCAAATTAAAACACATCGTTCTATAAAACAAAATGTTTCTCTGTTTTATTATTAGAAATTTTGCTACTATGTGGAAAAACACTATAGGGTCTACACTTTCCCTTAACAAAGTCAATGGCAAAACTCCCATTGAGTTCATTGGCAAAACTTCAGCTTCAGGTCTTGCATCCTCCTCTCCCCAACCCATAGTTTTAACAGCAGCAGTATCAAGACGGTAATTTAATAATCATTTATGTTAACATCTATCTGTCACTGGATCTTCACTTCCCATCTGGAAAGCTTAAAGTTGTGATCCCCACTGTATGTGAGGTAGAGATGAAATCTCAGCATACAACTGAAAGTGTAATTGAAACATAACATTGCATAAGTAACATGAATGATGATGGTGAGATCCTGTACCAGGCACTTACTCCTACATAAGAAGAGAAGAAATCTGACCTGTACCTGATTTAACTTACCCTATCTGGCAAAATAAATTGCAATTTAAAATTGTTTGTATTTCAAAGAGGACTGTCTATTGTATCTACATCGCTGCACCAAGAATGCGTGTGTGAGAGAGATTATTTAAATGAAAAAGAAGTAAATATTTCAATTATGCATGATTTGTGTTCCTCATCTGGCAGAACAAGTACTGTATGAAATACTATTACTCATAATGAAGGCTTTAACCTTACCTTTGGATACCCTTAGTAACAGCTGCAATCGAGAACATTTTAAAATAGATTTGTTCGTTTAGACCAACTTAGATTTATGGCTTCTGAAGATTTTTCTGACAATTTAAAAGCAAACCAAAACAGTAAGTTGGCACTTTTTTGAGTTAGAATTCCTCATGAGAATTAAACACTCAATTGATCACATTTAGGGGATTTGCAATTATAAAAACTACAGGCTTTTCAAAAACTCACGTCACAAATATGCCTTTAAAACTTTGAAATGGTGACAGTTTAGTAACCTGGGCTTTAAAATCTTTGGTTTCGAATGACTCAACTATTTTAAAGCCAAACGTATCCATATTCACAAACTATCCTGCACACAGGCCCCAGTCCTGCAAGGAAATGTTTGGGCATGTCCCTTTGTCTGGTTGGAGCCTCGTTTAATTCAGTCAGGGGCCATGCAGACATAAAGGTCTTGCCAGGATTAGAGCCATAGCAAAGCAGGGGTATGCCTGTGCTGTACTGGATCAGTGGCCTTAATGCCAAATGGATGGGTCCCTTCTTAGTGTTGGTCTAATGCTTGAAATCTGTTACTCTACCTCCACCTTTTTCTTATATGAAGCTGCCTAAGCACGTTGACAATTCATACTTTGTCTCTGTATGCTACTTATTTCAGCCTACTGAGTCAATAGCACTTCAGAATAAACCAGTTACATTCAAAACACATTAATCAGACAATCTGGACTGTCATGTAAATAAGCTTTTTTAAAAACTATCTTAAAAGAAATATTTCTCTCCTCCCCCTTTTATCTTTGAAGGGGAAAAAAAATTAAACTAAAAGCAAACCCTACATTCAGCATGCAGGTCACTGTGACACAAAGCAGCACAAGCCAGTAAATCTAATAAGGCTGACAATATAGGCTTGGTCTGCCAGTATATCCCCAGGCTTCTGAGCCTTGCAAAATTGGGAAGGCTTTGGATATTGGCTCTGCTGCATCAGGCTGACTTATCCAGGGGGAAGAAAGGTCAGCCGTCTGCCCAGGTGGTAAGGGGAAAGAAGAATCTCTATTGTTCAGAGCTGTTAGGGTATATAGAGGAAGGAGAGTTAATGTAAGCGAGCTTCCTGTGTTCTCCAGTTCTTGGGCTGTGTTAACATGTGGACTCACTCTTTTGCAACATTGGGGAGTAGATGGATGTGGGTCAGTCTAATGGCCAGGGATATCTATTTATTTATGTGGCTGTAGGGGTGAAAGTAACTTAAAGGACTTGCTGGTACTTTGGAGTCCTGAGCAGGGAGCTGAGCTTCAACCAGAACGGGTGTGGCCTCAACCAGAAGAGGTGGGGCCTTTAGAGTCCTGGGCCCTTTAAATCGAGATTTAAAGGGCCTGAGGTGCTAGCTGCGGTAATGGCAGCTGGGAACCCCAGGCTCTTTAAATCACTGCCGGAGCTACCAGCTGCAGAGGTGGCTGGGAGCCCTGGGGCTCAGGGGCCAGTTAAAGGGCCCGGGGCTCCAGCTGTCGCTACTGCAACGGAGCCCTGGGCCCTTTAAATAGTCTCCCGAACCCTGCTGCTGGAGCCTCAGGGTAGCAGCAGCAGCTGGGGGCTCCAGCACTGATTTAAAGGGCCAGGGGCTCCCAGTCAGGGCATACCGGCTTACTTTTACCTCTGTGTCTGGCACCTAGCCCAACTGTATTACCAACAGACATTACTTACAACACACACCTACAAGCATAAAGCTTTCAAGACACTAACTCAGCACACTCGGAGATGGATCTTTAACTGCTGTAAATGGATGCTGGCCCATTTATTTTCATATATACCATTTTACCACATGGGCAAAGGATCTGTACCCACAAACCTGCAATTACTCTAACAATCTCTCTCTCTTCCACCTCCCCGACCAAAAAAGCTGTCATGCCAGTGCTCACATCTCCAGTGATGCCTTCCTAGGATCCATAATGCCTCTGCCACCAAACTCACCCCTTTCCCCAAGAGCTGTGAATGCACCATCCCACCCACACAGGATACAGTACTTAGCAGAGGGCCTCCTGCCCCCTACTTTCCGTCACAGTTGCTCCCTAGGGCAGTAGGGGAGTCACTACTGGCAGTATTTGTTTCCTGCCATTGGTTTATAGCCTCATTGGAGTCATTTATATGCTTTTAGATTAGAACACATGAGGGCCACTAAACACGCAAGAGTTCTTAGCAGACCTTTTGATGGCACAAATCCCCCATCTGGTGCAAGGTTTCTAGATTAATTTTGAGTTGGAAAAAAACCATGAAGTTAAGTTGCTGAGCCTTGTCTCGCCACTGCAGAGTGGATCCTGGCCTATCAAAGTTATTTGTGGGACATGATCTGTTTTATCCAACTGTATTAACTAATCACTGTGACAGGGTTGTTTCCACAGCTTAAAGCAAGTGATAGAAAAGCCTCATTCAGTCTTCTGCTATTTAAAATTACAGACTCAGGTCTTAACTTCTCGCTTTAGACATGGAGCTAGGAAATATGCTTGCAATACAGCTCTAGGAACAGTTGAATAACAAAAACATCAAGGTTTGAGTTTATGGTGTCAGACCAGTAGGCCTGATCCAAAGCCCATTGAAATGACAACCATTGACTTGATGGGCTCTCGATTAAGCCTAGATACAGCACACAGACTATACTTTTCTGGGTCACAGTCGCTAACAAAAAATAAGTCAGGTCTACGCTGGGGTCTGTTTGGGGTCTTCTTGACCTTCTTGGATGATTATGAGAACTAAACAGGTTCACATTATCTGTAACCAAGTGGGCCAATTGGTGACACTGGGAAGTTGCTTATTTTCACTTTAACACGTTGTTACAGCCTTCCAATTGCAAACATAATTGCTTTTGCCAGGGCCAAGCAGTTTAATTTGCAGATCAATCATTTGTAACAGAGAGAGACAGACAGACACATGGCTGCTCATAAAAAAAAACATGAAAAATTGCAGTAATGCTAAAATGACTCTGGAAGGTTGTTTTTCATTTGCTTTGTTTTGTTTGTTTAAAGAAAATCAGCTTGACGTAGCAGAGGATAATACTGAAAGCCTTGGGAGAAGAAAACCTAAAGCAGGAAGAACATGCAAAAGAACAAGGGGAACTTGGACCTAAACGCACTTTCCAAATTTGCAGAAAACTAAATAATCATTGGGATTATGACAGAAAGAGGAAAAGATGTGTGAAATTTGCAGAAAGAATCAGAAAGTTCATTAGTACTGTCCCCTCATAAGTGGGCAAGACTTTTAAAATGTATCTTGTCCATGTATGTAATTGCTTTAGCACTCAAAGAGCCACACTTTGCCCATAAGACTCTCCTATTCCTAGACTGTGCTGGAAAATTCAGCATGAAATGATCCAGAATTGTGAGACCTTGTTTAAATACCACTTACACAATCATTAAATATGACAGTTTTAGAGATATTTGCAGCTTGCATGTCAAAAATGACCTTAATCTTAACCATCCAGGCAATGAAAAACTTTATATAGACAACTTCAGTCTCAGAAAAGCCTGCAGAAAGCTAAGCCTATTACTGTGCTTGCTGCTGGATTACTGGACAGGTCTGAGGCTGAGCAAGAGTTGCTCACGTTAGACCTGGCCACTGTGGAAAAACTTGTGTTCTGCTTATTGACACAATACAGCTGGAATCAAAGACGGCTGATGGACTCAAATTAGGGAATAAAACAGCTTTAGGAATTACACGGGGATCAGGGCAGGAAAAGCTCAAAGCTGTTTTGTCTAAATGTAGATGATGCAGCACTGAATACAGGAATTTCAAATGGTATGAAAGACTTGTCAGGTGGCTCTACACTGTAAAATATGCAATTGTGGATACTCTATTCTGAGATCTAGCTCTTAAAACGTTTTTTAGTTTGGAAAATTCTTTTGGAATTTACTATTTATTCCCAAAAGATGATGGCAGTTTAAGCTCTTGCTGATGATAGCTTTGAGGCAAGTGCGAGCTATTTTGGAGGTACCTACCACATAAGGTGGGTTGCCACAGCATTGCAGGCAGTGATAAAAATGATCATTAAACTGGTACCTATTTGGAATATATTGAAGAAACTGAGTCAGAAGTTTATGTAGCCTGAATTTAGGGGCATTATTAAGATCTTATTCACTGTTCCACATTCCAAATTCAAAGATGGGATGGTTAGGATGATTTTCTGGCATGACGAGGCTGTGTGCTTTAATAGATTACTGATAGTAAACAGTGTATTTAGTGAATGAGAAATCTTGCCATACTGTTCTCAGGACCCCCAGCAATGATCACCTGTCCAGAGAGCTTGCAGAAATGGTATTATTATGCAATGGATTAGAGAGCAAGTGGGGGAAAGCATACAGCTTGGATACAAATTTAAATAGCGAATGCAAATAACTACTAAGAAAAAAGCCCACCACCACCCTCATAATGCAAAAACAAAGAACTCTTGCACATAAACTCAATAATTTATTAAAATATAAATGCCATGAGGATCAGAGTTAAAGTCAAGCTGTGGTGGAAAAAATCAAAATCCCTTGATCACAGACAGTCAAATTTCAAATCTGGTCATTCAAAAAGAAAGTGACATTGTCCCAGCGTATCTAGGGGCATTTCTCTGCATCCTGCTTGTTCTGTTTTTGTAACTATTTGGCTAGGCTTTTTTTTTCATCTTTATTCTCATTTTTAGTATAGTTTGCTGTCATGCACCTCGTGGAGGCACCAGCCAATCAGCATGCCAATCTCTGGAGAAGGTATTTCTGGGAATGCTGGAGAACTAGGACATGGCTTCCCAGGGCAGATAAAATCACTAATGCTTTTAATGATTTTGTAGCCTAATAGTTGGTTTGTTTTCTCTTGAGCTATTCCTATGTTGTTTGAACCTAACTAACTGAAGTAAGCATGTGAGGTGATTCAGATCCATGTCAAAGAAAATATCACAGCAATTCTTCAGTAAAACATTTCACTCCCATTATAAAAGTTATGACATTCTCTTTGATCATATAAGGGTACTTTACTTGTACTCACAGCCACATTAGCCTCCTTTACAATTACTCCAGTTATAACCACTTGTCTTTGTAAACCTCACAAAGGTCCTCTGAATGGCATTATAATGAGACTGGTGTGTATCAAAGCTTCGGTAATCATTCGTTCCATTTCGTTTTGTATTTGATCTCTCTATAATTTGATTTTCTTGGGTGTTTGAGTTGTCCAGTAGCACATTAAGATCACCAAAGGCTGTAGTCGTTAAACATTACTGAATATTAAAGAGAGATATTTAACTAAAATATATTTAAAGCGTCTAAAAGATCCAGTAGGGGGCTATATGAATTCAATTTAAAATTTGTAAGTTTCAAATGAGAGTTAAGTGGTTTAGCTTTACTGAAAAGTGTCATATTGTTAAGGAGAAACAGTAATAACAGCAGGATGTGTCTGTGTATGTTCTACTGTATACATTGGTTTCAGTGGGAGCCAAATGCTGACATTTCCTTAATCCTTCCAATCTTTGTGGAGAATTGCTTCAGTTTTACTTTGGTGTGTACACACACACACACACACACACACACACTGTACATTTTGTTGCCACTATGCTAACTACTTGTGAAGACACTGTAACACTATCAATCTAAACCTGGATACTGTATTTTGAAATGTTACTTCAGAGAGGCATGTTAGTAAGTAAAAGGGGAAGTTTCCATGTGTGGCTAATGTACATTTTAATTTCTTCAGACCTTTAATATTTATACATATGCACAACCACCCACCCTCCCAATGTACTAGAGTAAAAGTATACTCCATGTCATAGCAGAAGTTTTCAAAGGAATAATATGAAAGAAAAAATGTACCAGATAACTGTTCTTAGACAACTAAAGATTCCGTTTAAGTATTGTTCTTGTGAATTCCTAAGGAGCAACCTATTCTGATGTACAAAACTTTTCTTATGACAAACACTAGTTCTGATTTTAACAGTAAAATAAATCAGGAGCACACAATATGGACATCAAACTTACAGTAAGGTGGTAGATACGGTAAATAGAACAAATATCCTAAAGTCCTGACACTGCAAAATACTGACCAAAATAAACTGCAAAATCCTGATCAAAATTAACAAACAAACAAAAAAGGCACAAAAATTGTCTCTTCAGTGAGAGAAAAGACATTTCACTTTTTGTGAAAGAGGAGAGGTTTCACCATCCCTGCTAGAATCTTGGGTAGCTGGGCAGCAATCACTTCTGACATCATTTCCGGGAATTCGACACTCAGTGCCCGGGACTGGAGAAATGTGTTCAGACAGAACAGATGGAGTTGTTTCACTATCTGGTTTTAATGAAATACAAACATGTTGGAATTTAGACTACCAATAATACATGATACACTTATCTAAACCTGCTCAATGAGTGTTTATTTTAAATATGTCACTCAATCAGTGTCATTTTACATAAGTCTATCAGAAGTCATGAACATATCTAAATTAACACTTCAGTGTATAAAAAATGAGGTAACATACTAACTCCATTGTAAAATATCCCCAGCTTCATTCAATGGACAGACAGTCCTCATTTAATATTTTTTTTTATCCTCAATGTGCAAGATGTGGTCCCATGACTTATTCACTGCACACTACTCAACCCTGTTCTGAAACAGAATTATTAAATTCCTTGTGGGCTTTTCTATAGTGCTCATCATTGTAGTATCTGAATATTTCACTAATATCAATTTATCTTCACAAAACCCCTGAGAGGTGAGACTGTGATATTATTCCTCAGTTTACAGAACTGAGGCCCAGAGATTAAGGCCAAAAGTGCCCACTAATTTTGAGTTCCCTATTTGAGGGAACCTGAAATTTGAGGGAAATTTGAGGGAACCTGATTTTTCAAATGCTACAATGCAGCATTGCAAAGTGTTTTATATGTTTCAATGCACAGCTCCCACTGACTTCAGTTGCAGCTGTGAGTGCTCAGCACTTCTGCAAATCAGATTCCAAGGTATCAAGTCTGGCAGGCAGAAAATGAGGAACACACAGTTAGTGACCACCTGTGTAAAGTCTGGCTTAATCGAGTTGCCCAGCATCACAAAGAAATTCTGTAACAGAGGAAGGAATATACTCCAGTTCTCCAGGGCATCATTCAACTGGCTTAATGATAAAACCACCGTTTTTTAACCTGCAAACCCTTGCCTCTCTCATTGCACACCTTCAAACTACTGCTGTGCGAATAATGGAATTTTTGGTTCTCTGCCATTTCCAATATAAGCATTTTGAAAGTTTTTAAAATAAAATTAAAAACAATTTCTAAATGCAAAGTCATTTCTAATAAAATCTAAATTTTTTGTTTACAAATGTCTAAACTAAATGTTTCTATTTTACTGAATTTTTTATACGTTCTTTTCAATCAAAATAATTCAGCAAAATCTATATGAGTTCACGAAAAGTTTTGATGTCAGCAAATCTTCATTTTCACCAAAAAAAAGTTTTGATTTAATGATTTCGCTCAGCTCCACTTCCAACTTCTGCAGCAAATAAGGCAGAAACAGAACAGCCTCCTTTACTACACAATCCTAATTCACTCCCAGAGCAGCTCCATCCTGTACGCTGAATGTGGCAGGCATCCTGTGGAAAACATGGAATGTGACTTATAAAACATATCAAGGGACTTCGTTAGGGAAGTGGACTGGACTGAGGAACTCAAGGATTTGAATGTGGAGGAGGCTTTGAATTATTTTAAGTCAAAGTTGCAGAAGTTGTCTGAAGCCTGCATCCCAAGCAAGGGAAAAAAATTGTAGGGAGTGGTTGCGGACTAAACTGAATGACCCAGCATCTCAAACAGGTGATTAAGAGAAAGCAGAAAACCTACAAGGAATGGAAGATGGGAGGGACTCGAAAGGAAAACTACTTCTTGGAGGTCAGGAAGCATAGGGATAAAGTGAGAACTGCCAAAAGCTGACCAGAGTTGGACCTTGCAAAGGAAATTAAAATCAATAGTAAAAGATTCTATAGTCATATAAATAAGAAGTAAATAAAGAAAGAAGAACCACCATTAAGTATTGAGGATGTGGTATGTAGATTAAAGATTATGTAGGCATGGCCCAACATCTAAACCAGGGATTGGCAACCTTTGGCATGTGGCCTGTCAGGGAAATCCGCTGGTGGGCTGGGACGGTTGGTTACCTGTAGCGCCCACAGGTTTGACCAATCGCAGTTCCTACTGGCCGTGGTTCACTGTTCCAGGACAATGGGGGCTGTGGAAAGTGGTGCATGCCAAGGGATATGTTGGCTGCTGCTTCCCGCAGCCCTCATTGACCTGGAATGGTGAACCGTGGCCAGTGGGACGCTGCAGGTAAACAAACTGTCCCAGCCCGCCAGCAGATTTCCCTGATGGGTGGCGTGCCAAAGGTTGCTGAGCCCTGATCTAAACAAATACTCTGCCTCAGTTTTTAATGAGGCTAATGAAGAGCCTGGGGTGGCTAATGACAATGAGGGTATGGAGGTAAAAATGACCACGTCCAAGATAGAAGCCAGACTCAACCAACTTAATGGGACTAAATCAGATAATCTCCATCCAAGAATATTAAAGGAACTGGCACATGAAATTGCAAACCCAGTAGCAAGAATTTTTAATGCATCTGTAAACTCGGGGGGGTCATACCTTATGACTGCAGAATTGCAAATATAGTTCCTATTTTTAAGAAGGGGGGCGGGGAGGAAGTGATCCAGAAAACTACAGGCCTGTTAGTTTGACCTCAATTATATGCAACACCTTGGAACAAATTTTGAAAGAGAACGTAGTTCAGGACACAAAGGTGAACGGTAATTGGGATAAAATAAAACATGGTTTTACAAAAGGTAGATCATGCCAGACCAATCTGATTTCCTTCTTTAAATGATAAATGATTTTTTAGACAAAGGAAACACAATAGATCTAATGTACCCGGATTTCAGTAAGGCATCTGATGAAGTGGGTATTCACCCACGAAAGCTTATGCTCCAATACGTCTCTTAGTCTATAAGGTGCCACAGGACTCTTTGTCGCTTTTGCAGTTCCACACAGGAAATTATTAGTTACATTGGAGAAGATGGGGATCTATATGAGAACTGAAAGATGTTTAAGAAATTGGTTTAAAGGGGTGATTACAATGGGTCATACTGAAAGGTGAACAAACGGGCTGGAAGGAGGTTGCTAGTGGAGTTCCTCAGCGATTAGTCTTGGGATCAATTTTATTTAACATTTTTATTACTGACCTTTGCACAAAAAGTGAGATTGTGCTAATAATATTGGAATGACACAAAGTTGGGAGGTATAGCCAATATGGAGGAGGATTCAAATAGTATACAAGAAGATCTGGATGACCTTGTAAACTGGAGTAACAACTGGGATGAAATGTAACAGTACAAAGTGGAATGTCATGCATTTAGGGCAGGGATGGGCAAACTATGGCCCGCGGGCTGCATCTGGCCCACAGGACCATCCCATCTGGCCCCCCTGGCCTCGGAGGCTGCCCCCAGCCCCTCCACTGCAGCTGTGCTGCGCAGGCACCGCCGCAGGGCTAGGGCTGCGTGCTCCTCCCTCCCCTGGAGCCGCACAGACAGCGCTGCAGGGGGCCAGGGCTGCGTGCTTGTCCCCTCCCCCTGAGCTGCACCGAGCAGCTATGGTAAGGGGGGAAAATAGGAGGTGGGGTTCCAGGTTGTGGTTTGGGGGAGTTTGGAGGGGGCAGTCAGGGACCAGGGTGGGTTGGATAGGAGGTGGGGTCCCGGGCTGGTGGTTAGGGGGCAGGAGGTGCATAGGAGTTGGGGCAATCAGGGGACAGGGAGCAGAGGAATTGGGGGGAGGGTCCTGGGGGGTAGTTAGGGGTCTCTGGAAGGGGTATTCAGCAGACAAGGTTACGGGGGCGGAGGTTGGATGGGTTGGGGATTCTGAAGGGGCAGTCAGGGGGCAGAAAGTGGGAGGTGGCTGGATTGGGGACAGGGCCTTCCCTCCATATAATTTTGCAAACACGATGTGGCCCTCAGGCCAAAAAGTTTGCCCACCCCTGATTTACGAACTAACAACAACAGTTGCTATAAACTGGAGATTTATCAGTTGGAAGTGACAGAGAAGGAGAATGACTAATACATCCAGGTCTATCACGGGATGACTATGAGCTATCAAAGTGCTACAGCCATGTAAAAGGCTAATTCAGTCCTAAGATGCATCAGGTGAAGTATTTCCAATAGAGACAGGGACGTGTTAGTACCATTATACAAGGCACTGGTAAGACCCCATCTGGCAACTGTGTGCAACTCTGGACTTCCATGCTTAAAAAAATGAATTCAAACTGGAACAGGTGCAAAGGATTACTATGATGAGCAGAGGAATGGAAAATCTAGCTTTTAAGAGGAAGTACAAAAAGCTTGGCTTGCTTAGCCTAACCAAAAGAAGACTAGGGGAAATATGATTGCTCTCTATAAATACATCAGAGGGATAAATACAAGTAAGGGAGAGGAGTTATTTCAGTTAAGTGTCAATGTGGACACAAGAACAAATGGGTATAAACTGGTCATCAATAAGTGTAGGCTCAAAATTAGGTGAAGGTTTCTAACCATCAGAGGAGTGAAGTTGTGGAAGTTGGGGAGCAGTGGGGACAAAAAATCTAGCTGGCTTCAAGACTGAGCTTGATAAGTTTATGGAGGGGATAGTACTTCCTGTGATGATATGTTGCCCATCAGTGACTGCCAGTAGCAAAAATCCCCAGTGGTTGGAGATGGGACACTAGATGGGAAGGTCTCTGAGTTTCTACAGAGAATTCTTTTCTGGGTATCTGCCTGGCAGGTCTTACCCCATGCTCAGAGTTTAACTGATCACCATAGTTAGGGTCAAGAAGGAATTTTCTCGCAGGTCAAACTGGCAGAGACCCTGTGGGTTTTTCGCCTTCCTCTGCAGCATGGGGCACAGGTCACCTGCAGGTTTAAACTATTGTAAATGGTGAATTATCTGTAACTTGAAGTCTTTAAACCATGATTTGAGGGATTCAGCCAGAGGTCAGGGGCTAGTTCAGGAGAGGGTGAGGGTCTGTGGCCTGCAATGTGTAGGAGGTCAGACTAGATGACCACAATGGTCCATTCTGTTCTTAAAATCTACGAGTCTATGAGCCCATGTGCATGATAGCACAGGCAACTGTAATTCTGATATTTCCTAATTTTTGCATGCTTGACTCGCTGAACTTAATAAAGTTCTTTTAATGTTTTTTTTTGTGTGTAATTTCCTAGGTTTTAAAAACAGCAAACTGAAAATACAGAAACTCCATCATGTGGTATCACATTGACACCAACATGGTTCAATTTTCATGGTTGGAATGTTTAGATCCACAGCACAGACCTGAGCTAAGTGACTGACAGCAGTAATAGGTTGTTATCCTATATGTGAACAAGCATGAGGCTCTCCACTCCAGGCCCTTGAGGGGAGTGTACTCTAGTGGATACTGACTTTTCTGTGCACTTTCTATAAGCTTTGCCATTGCTGCCCCGTCCCCTCCATTCTGCTCCTGTCCCAGTCTTTTCTCTTCCCCACCCCATCCTTGTCTCATTTTACTTGCCTACTCAGTCCCAGTCTCCATTTCTCAGACTTCTGATCCAAGTCCTAGTCTCTTTGTCCAGCCAATACTAGTTTCCCCATCTGGACTCTCTGTCAAAATCCCAATCTCCCACTACTCCCAGTCTCCCCCTCTTCTCATACTCAGTTCCAGTATTCTTGCCCAATCACTTGCAATTCTCCCTCCTGGCTTCTCATCTGATCTGTCTCTCCCCTCCCACTCAACTAGTCCCCAGTCTTAATCTTCCTCCCCAGGCTGCTCATTCAATCTCAGTCATTCCACCCATCCTTTCCCCGGCTCTTTATCCCAGTCTCTTTGCCAAGCCATCCCCAGTTTTCCCCCTCCAACTCCTTGTCAACTGTTTCTCCTGCTCCCAGGCCTCTATCCCCCTTCCATTGGGGCTAGTCCTCGTTTCCTTCTTCTGCCAATTCCAATAGTCTTCCCAGTTCCTCATCTGATCACAGTTTCCCCCATCTTTTACCTGTTTCCCAGTCTCCATGTCCCTCCTGTTTCCCTCACTGGCTCCCAGTCCCAGACTCCTCACTTCTCCCAACTTCAGTATCCTTGTCCATCTAGTCCCAGCCTCCCATTGCAACCTTGCCTTTCTCCGTCCCAGCCTGCCTTCTCCCTTGCTTGGAACAAGGAGCTTGAAAGGGGGAGATTGGAATTGAAGGCTGCTAGGAGAGGACGAAGGAAACTGTGACTAAGAGTTGGGTTTAGAGGAAGACTGAGAACTGAGGGATAGGAAATGTGGGTCAGGATGAGAACTGGTTTGGACAAGGAGCTGGGGTTGGAACTAAAGGAGACTAGGCAATGAGACTGGGAACAAGGAACTACAGGGCAGGGAAAACTGGGAATGGCTGGGTAAGCAGATGGGGGCTGGAGACTTTCTGGGTGAGGAGACTGGGATTGGCAGCTAGGAGAAGGGAAGAGACAGGACTGGAACAGGGAGAGGCTGGAGGAGAAGAAGGGGTGAAACTTAGAGGAAATGGGCAGAAGAATCTGTAGCCACTAGACATACTCCCCTCCAGACTGGACTGGAACCCAAGATTCCTGAGTCTCATCATTTCTTTGCAGTCAGCAAATATCTGTGAAACTCACTGGCAAAGTGTCTGTGTTCCATCCTCCTCTAGTGCTGGTCAACAGAGAATGACAATCTACTAAAGCTATTAGTTAGTCACTTCGCTCAAGCGGCAGAGGTCTCTCATGTGGGTCTACTGATGAACCACATTGGTGTCAATAATACCGCAATGGAATTTCTGTTTTTTTTTTCATTTGGCTTTTTAAAAACTTAGGAAATTACAAACACACGCACAAAAATATGTTAAGATAACATTGTTAAGGTTGCAAAGTAAAACACTGAAAAATTAGGAAACAGAATATTTAAGGCAGAGATCCTGTGGAAAAAAATGTATGTGATTAAATAATTAAAGACTTGCATTGTAGTACACATGCACAATGAGGCCAAATTAAGGCTGCTCTCACAAGTAACCTTAATTCTGGAATTTCCTATTGTTTGAGTATGTCTTTGCTACCTTTATAATATTCTTTTTATGTTTGTTTGTCTTTAATATATAGAAATACACATACCACAGCTCTGAACTAATATTAACAGAAATATAAAAAATGAACTTGCATTTTAAATATATGTTTCCCATACAATTGAATCTTCTATAAATAAAAATGTGAACATCTGGTTAATTGTGCATTTATTTTTGCCCTAAAGATGTGTCCAACTCTGCCTGGACACCACAAACATCCCAATATATACATATTTTTAAATTGACTTTAAGGAATGGTTCTTGTTTCTGGCATAAACCTGCTTCCCCCTTCCTCCCACCAAAGAGACAAACTTACATCATGCATGGAGTCCATAAATTTTGTAAGCTGATAGAAACGTTGTGAGCTGGCCACAACTCCTTTCTGCCGCAAACCAATTGCCTTGACCAGTTCTCTAATATAACTTGCTCTCATCTCATCAAACTGGCTTTGACTTCTCAGACCTTCCAAAGGAACTAAAGAGAAAGTAATACTCTTGATTGTTGCACTATATTATGAAGACAACAACTGAGGAAGAATTTATATGGTATTTTACACTGTACTGTTAATTATTTAATCTTGGACAATAGACAGTGAAGTGCAGAAATGGTGATCAGACACAGGCAGGTGGATACATGAATCATAATCAATCACTTATGTTGGTTTCTGGTTTCCTGGCACGGGATCACTGATTTGGAAAATCTGCCACAGGTGGTGGTGAAAGTGATGCGAAATCCTCCCTCTGCAATAAAGTCATCTATGACCAGGGAGGCAGGGACATGGGCAGGACAACAAGGAGATGCACTGATTAGCTTATCCCCGTGGTGTCTCAGGAAGGTGTAATACACAAGCATTATTCAGGCTGTTGCAGGATACAAAATTAATTATACAAATGATACAAAATTAAAAAATGAGCAAAAATTCCCAGTAGGGCAATGGTTTAAATCTTTCCATCATCTTAATATTCAATTAAAATTATAAGCCAACACATCAGCTACTTCTGAATTTCAGAAGTACAGTTTTTGAAAGATCTGTTGCTTTTAGGCATGTTTTCTTTGACTGTGAACAAGTATATATCACCATTTCATCCTGGAAAGAGAATAGAGAGTTGAATATTTTAAAAAGAGGCCAAATTCATCCCTGATCCAACTCCATTAAAGCAACTGGAGTTTCACTAGGGATGAATTTTGCCCATCTAGCTGAATGTTTGTTTCTCAGATTGCTATTTTTAATGGTGTGAATGGAATGTGGTGGGGGACAGCTCACATTTTTGTGAGAGATGGCTCAGATGATCCAACAGGTCTTTTCCATCTCTTACTTCTATGCAGCCATTGTTTAGCTAGACCTTTCAGCAAGGCTGTGTTAACAGGGCAGAAGCGGATTGGAAACCAATATACTCTGTTTGACAGGGGGAAAAAAGCCTTCTAAAACTGGAAATTTAGATTTTGCAGAAAAATACCAAATATGAAGTTACAGAAAGATAACCATATAGAGGCTGTAACTGTTTCTGGCAATACTAATGTGGACTGTCCTCTGGATTTTAAACATCTATTACAAATTTATAGTATTCTGTTGCTGAGAAAAAAAGTGTTTTAAAAAGTCTGTGCTTATGTCCAAACTAGTCAAGTTGAACATAGATGTCACATGCTGAGCACAGGAGCCACAAGCAAAGGTACATGAGGGAATAAGCCTTCAACTGACATTTTTCTTGGCACTTGGAGGAACCAAGCAACATATTACAAGAGTCTATCCTGTCACCCCTATGGTTCAGTGTAGGTGCAAGGCTCCTGGGGAGCCAAGTCTCAAGAATACTTCCTGTAAGAGTTTTGAAAATAGTTTTTGTCCTATGTTAGCAGTAAATCATTTTCAGCACTGGATTGGGGAATTCATTACTGACAAATGAGATCAGCAACAGATTACTTTCTTAGTATAGACAGGCAGAGAACTTCACCCAGATGCTCACCTTCCTGGAAAGTGGAGGACCAATGAGCAAACTGGAACCTGGAAAGGTGATTTGTAGCTGGGATCAGATTAGAGGTGGTGGGCCAAATTTAGTTCTGGAACAGACAGCTGAAGTCAATGGAGTTGCCCTGATTTACATCTGAGCAAAACATTGACTTCACAGGAGCGGGATGTGGCTCCTACGTCAACAAACTTGACACTGTATTAAAGGGCTTTTTTTTTCTGTATTTGTCATTTAGTGATACATTTCACAGCTTTGCATGGGGTTTTATCTGTGTATTGTCACTGAAGTCACTGAAGAGATGCATGGCTGAAACCATGCACAATTGCTCTGAAAATTTCCAGCTTACTGTGGCTACCTGTCAAATTGTATTTAACATGTATCTGATTGATTTTATTCTGTGCACAACAAAAAGAAACAATATTTTAGTGCTTTGGGAGCTGAGATATTTTTGCTTAAAGGGACTTCTTCCTGTTTTTCAGAACATACAGCCCTACTACAATTTTCATGATAAGTAACATCATGTGAAACTTTGCAATATTTCATTGTTGTTTTAATATTTGAGGTACTGAACAAAAAATATTATAAAGACAAAAACATTCATTTTCTACTTACTTGTGTTGAGCAGTAATAATGATTTCATACAGAGGAACTCCTCTTGACTAACGTGTAGTTTGACAAATTCCTGTGGGATCTGCCACATGGATAGGCACAATGAATAAAACGATGATTCTTTCATCCTCTGTCTTACACCCAAGAAAGGTAAAAATAAAAAAGACTCAGCCACTAGTTCTTTGCAGTATATGCTTTGTTGTTAGATTAATTACTATATTCTTGAAATTAAGAAGTAAAATATATGAAGTAAAACCACTTTCTGAAATTTTTGTGTATCTATTAGTTTTCACATACAAAAAAAAATTGTAACTTGACACCTGATTGGAAGTTTAAAAGTAAATTAATTGTCCTCACGTGGTGTCATTGTTTAGACAGGCATCTTAGAGATTGACGGGAGCTGAACGTCAGCTGAATAATTACCATGATTTTTTTTACAATAAAGAAACCCAACAATTTTTTAAGTTTAAATCAGATTTTTTAATTTAAATGTTGCTAGTTCTTTACTTTCTTCTCATTTATAATCTTACATTGCTGAAGTTAATGTTTTGCAAGTGCTTCTTTAATTAACATTCTAATTGCTGGTGGAATTTCAGATTTTTTTATAGTATTTTCTCTACTAAGAAACTTGCACATTTAAATGGTTGTCTATGTTGTAGAAGACCCATTAATATCTAAACTGTGAGAACAAGAGAAAATGGCAAACACAAAACTAACAAAAAGCCTCTGCTATACTTGTAACCAATATTATCTTCTAATATATTGAACTTCCACAAGTCAAAATAGCTGTTTTGACCAGGCAGTTTGATGTTAGTGTTGTTCCTAAGTCACTTAAGCCCAGATCTTCAAAGGTACTTAAGCTCCTAACTTCTGATGATTTCAATGGAAGTTAGAAGTCTAAACATTTTTTGAGGATGCTTTTTAAAACAAATATGGGCATTTTAACAATTTTTGGCCCATTGCATTAAAAAGTTTACAATAACGTAATTAATGGATTGAAAGTCTAAATAACTTTTAACTACTAACAGTGACACAAATTTTCTTGATGTGACAAAGATTTTATAAAGAGAAAGTTTTAAAGTAAACGTCAGTACCTGATGCTGCCTTTCATAAGAATATCCACTAAAGTCAATGGAAATAATAATGTCAGTAAAGTTAAATAACTGCAGAAATGTTTTCAGGAATAGGACTTCCATTTTCAATAGTTTTGTTTTTATTTGCAGCAGTTTACAAAAAATCAGTTAAGATATATTGCCAGTAGTAGCATTTTAAAAAGCCCAGCATTTGTTAGCTTATTATACACTAAATAGAAAGGTGCAGTAGCAGATGTTAGTCTTACAAAGCCTCAACTTGATTTAAATCAATGAGTTAAAAAATATCCATGGGTGAAATTTTGGTTCTGTTGAAGTCAACAGGATTTTTAATATTGACTTAATGGAGACAGAATTTCACCCCAAGTGTTTTAAATCATGATTCCAGTCTGGCTGGAAGCATTACAATCAACAAAAAGTTTACATTTGGTATGACATAAAACTTTTTCTCAATGCATGTAGACCAACATTTTATTGTTTTAAGTGAGAAATACAGTACTTCAAATCTGTTCAGAATCTGGAGTTCTGCACCCTCTTTTAAATGAGTTAAATATATAATTTATTGTGAAACGATGCTATTGATTACTCAGTTGCTGACATTGAAGCTGGTCTACAGAAATATTAGGTCATTGGAGCAGGGGGATTGGAACCTGGGTTTCCCACCTCCTAGGTGAGTGCCCTAATCACTGAGAGAAAATTTATAAGGGGGTGGGGGCTCCACCTTGCTCTCCTATGGCATGTATTCCAAGAAAGGGCTTAGCACCTAAATTAAGGAGAGACTTGATGGCCAAGAATCCCAAGTAAAGATATGCAGCTCCCTCCAATCCAGACATACGAGTCCCTTTGAAGGGCACAGTCACAATCCTTTCCTTGACATCTTCTTCTGGCTAGCTTAGGTAAATCCCCACTCAGCAAGGTGGTTTTTGTGGGACCCATTCACAGGCACCCAGTTCTCCCATGCCTTATACAGGGAGCCTATGTGCCTAATTTAGAACTGCGGATTCCACTGGATGACAAGGTGCCTAAAAGACATGCATTGCAACGCCGAGCACTGCAACTTAAAGTCCCTTAGTGGATCTCACCCTGACACATATTTTTAGGTATTAGAAGGTATACATAAATATCTACAGTGCTTTTAAAAACAACCCGGGAATTCATCTGAAATTGTTTTCGAGTTTGAGGCTGGTGCTGTTGTGTGCTGATATGGCAGGTGGTATCCATTTGCACTAGGACTGAATTATAGATAAACCAAGTCTAAGTGGCAGCTTGGTTTTAAAATACCTGTTAGACAACAGTATAGACAAAGACCAGAGGTAGCTTTTAATTTAATAAAAGAGATTTTCAGATTATTTTCCTGTATACATAACATCTTTGATGTGCTTTATTATACCAAATTATTCAACTTCTGTTTTCTAATTTCTAGTGTTTACTGTAAATACATAGAGTGAAATCATGGCTCCACTGAAATCAATGAGTTCAGTGAGGCCAGAATTTCACCTTCAGATCCCAACGTATGACTTCTGTGATTGTGCGGCATTCTGCTGATTTCATGGCAAGAGGATCTGTGCACTGGGATCCTGAAATAGGATCGGGGACCTAGTTCTTAGTTTAATGTTAAGCTGAATCATAAACCTATTTGTTTAATTTTCATCTTGCCTTGTAAAGGCTTCTTTTGTGAATTACAAGGACAAATAATTAAAGAGGAAGGAAAAAGTACACTATGATTGCCTATAAAATACTCCTTTCTTTCATGCTACATGGATTTGGAATATGAAACCTTTGCCCTGAAATCTACATTCAAAATAATTCAGGTATAATGTCATGATAACATAATTCTTTTTTAACTTTCCATCAGAAGAACAAAACCGCCACCAAAATTCTTATGCTTTTGGGTCTACAGATGTCCAATGGAATAGGTTGGACTTTTATGCAATTCTTAATGAGGCTATTGATCTTTCATATTATCAGAGCTTTCGCCTTTGATCTCAATTTTAACAGTATTTAATGAAACAACAAAAGAGAAACATTGGACAAAATCCTGGCCTCAATCAAATTAATAGCAAAATTTCCATTGACTTCAGTGGGGTCAGGATTTCATGTATTGTATTAGTAAATAGCAGTAACTATCTACTTACTCATTTAGTATCAGATCAGGTGCAAAGTATAGCATCTGACCACTGACATGTTTATATGACCTCCATCCCATAGCAAACACCATTAGACTCATCCAAGAATACTGGATAAGGATTATCTGATCATCGATATGTAAATTCCGGAATCCTGAAAATCATATGAAGAATTAAAAGAATTCAAATTCTACTTTATAAAACATTTCAGAAAGTAAGAAATTAATATTTGTCAGACAAGCTAACCATTATTTTTAGAGATATTTAAATATGCAGCATTTTTGGTACCTATCAATACAGTCTCCTTTCATATCTTCTGCATGTCTTAAATAAGATCTGAGTATTAACAATATCAGACAGAATCCTATTAAAATTCCACTGAAAATAAGACTACTACAACAAAAATTGGCATTAACTTTAATTTTTGAACTCCTCTAAGTTCACTCAATGGGACTTTATATTTTTCTTTAAGAGCCTCCAGGATCAGCTAATTAAAGCGTAAACATGTACATTTCTAATATTGTAGCTGTTTCCAGTAGGTGGTAGCGCTGACTTGACAACTCAAATGTATCTAATTTTACAGGATAATTAAGCAATATTTCTTAAGTAGTTGGAGACTAATCAGCAGAAGGCTTGTGATATTTGAATTATCACTAGTCATTTGACTAGATTAGCTAACCTCTCCCATATTTTTACGCTGAGCCCCATATTATTCCTTTTCTTGGTTTTGAACCTGAAAGGATCAAATCAAATATACTTTTACCAGTTATGAGTGACTATGTACTTTAGGAAACAACAAAGTGGTGGCATTTATACATTGGATGTTTTCACAGAAGTAAAGGTTATTTTAGAGTTTGTGAGAAGAGTGATGGAAGGATTGATCTGAAGTTGTTTATAAATATTACTTTAGCACAGATCAATAAATATACTATATCCCTTTTCCCTGTTCCCATGAGTTTTAATGCTAGCAACAAAGTATGTTTAGGAAGTGGCTTAGTGAGGCACTGAATGTAGAATTTTAAAAGTTGGCATATTCAAAATATGCAACAGCAGTTTTTACAGCTACATCTACAGGCAGAGAAGGCCTCTTTTGTATAATATTCCTTCAAAGTGTGTACAAGCTGTAAGGTTTAAATGACCAGCTATGTGAAATGATGGTGGAAGATATGAGAGAGGTCAGGAGATCAAAATATTTATTTAAAAGGAAGCGGGGAAGGGAGAGTATGCTGAAAAGCAGAAAGCTGGGACTGAGTTCATTCTGAAATGATCATGTATGCTGAGCCTGCTGCAGACTTTTCAATCTCAGTCATGTAGAATACTAAATTCCAAACAGAGTGGCATATGAGATTTACAAGGAAAGAAGATAAATACACAACTGCAAAAGTGCCAGATATTCACCTACATCTCCATACAAAGTAATCTCAAAAACTGATAATAAAATACTGAAGAGACAAGGTGGTTGAAAGAATATCTGCTATTGGATCAACTTCTCTTGGTGAAAGAGACAAGCTTTCGAGCCACATGTGGATCCTATACATGCCTATCACAACATGTGGTGTACCTCCTTCAGTGCATTAAATGCCACAATAACAACCATGTGCGTGAAACCAAATGATCACTATGCTCTCTAATGAACTCACACAAGAAAATCATAAAAAACAAAAATACTCTGTCACCTGTGGTTGAACACTTTTCAAAAAGCAATCACTCATATATCTGACCTATCAGTCCTCATCCTCAAAAGAAACCTGCACAAAACTTTCAAAATACAAGCCTGGGAGCTTAAATTCATAACTCTGCTAGACACTAAAAATCATGGACTGAACAGAGACACTTGATTTATGGCTTATTACAACAATCTTTAACCCACTAACCTCCTTCTTTTAGTTTTATGACTGCAGAGGCGTTACCAGGCCACTCTACCTTGAATGGTCCCTTACAATATTTGCTAACTACTTATGCTAAACAATCTGTTCTTGCATTTTTCTGTGGTGATGGGAGTACCTGAAGGAAAGTTCTGTGTGGCTTGAAAGCTTGTCTCGCTCACCAACAGAAGTCTGGTCTAATAAAAGATATTACCTCACGCACTTTGTCTCTCTAACCTCCTAAGACTGACACAGGTACAGCAACACTGCATAAAACACTGAACATATTTTTCATTTAAAACAGCTTCAAAAACAGGTTTTTTTTTAAACTAACCCAATTTCTGCACAAGGTACAAGTTACAAATTGGTTTAGTCTGTACTACTCCACTGGTCACTGGATCCTTCCATATTCAGTGATATTGGAGCATTCATCTAATCTCTTTAAACCTAATATCTTCTTAGTCTTATAACGCCAAACTGTGTTGCTCTTGGTTTTCCCATGTAATTTTCTTAAATCATTCTAACTAAACATACAATAAACGTCTGTTTAAATATTCTTACACCTAAAGAATATAAAGTAAAAGCATGTCTGTTCATTTAGAGGAATTTCTTTAAGAAGGCTCTACTGTCTGATTAAAATATATATCTGGTACACAAAAAGTCCAGTTTTATACTCTTTTGGTGAACTGGCAGTATTATTATATATTCAATTAAATATTTTTATTAAGGATTCAATTATTATGCATTCAATTTGTTATGTATTATATTTCTGTATACACCTGGTTTTAGTGCACAGCCAATAAACCCTCTTTAGATATTAGCTTGATGACATATATTAGCATAACTATATATAGAAAGACATTATTACCTGGTAGAGATTTAGACCATTTGACTACACAAAGGAGTTGTCTCTCACATAATTGATTCAGACTGGTCAGCAAAGCACTTGGGGTTTCAGGCTGTGTGTTGTCATAACCCGCATAGACCACTTCTGGCTCAATGCCCTGTAAGATGCTGATCAGTTGGGGAATAAACTGTATTTCTTGATGTGGTGAAAAGGACATCCTCTGGGTTAGAGCTTGGCTTTCATCTGGAAGGGCCACTGGCTGCTGCAGTGCAACAATATCTAGTGTCCTCACAACTTTGACTTTGTTAAACTTTTTAAACTTTCGACCTGTGGAAAAAAATAATTTAATGACACATCCAAAAACGCAGATTCCCACAAAGCAGATTAACTCTGTTAGTATTTCTTAGGTTATTACACTTTTAACCTTGGAATATTGTTTCTTTTTATTGTGCTTTCTTTTACAACTCCAAGTTACACATAATTCAAAAACCTTATAGAAAATTTTTAAAGTTTTGTTCCAGTGAAAGAAACACATGAAATGCGTTAAACTTCCCACCACACATTCTATGTTACTGCAACCTGATAAAGTATTTCCTGGTTCAGTTCCCGCTCTCCTATCACATTCTGATTGCTAAGCCAATTGGCTTTGCAATACAATTTCTGCTGACTGTAAGCTGATTATACTGTTTGCGTTGTTTTCCTCTACCCTCAGAAAAATGCAGATCGTTCCCCAGTACAAACAGAAGTTCCTTATTTCCCATTTCCAGGCATAAAAGACTCCTGACTTGTCTAACTTCCACTCCTAACTGACATAGTTCTCTGCTAAAACAGAAGGAATATGAGACTAGAACTCTGAGGATATGAGGAAAGGTGGTAGTAGTGTGAAAATACAGAGATAACACTCAAAAAGAACTTCAGTTATCAGCGAGTAACCTTTCTTCTTCTACACATTTCCAGGTATGCACAACACTCTGGAAGGTAGACCTATGAGTACTATTTAAACAAAAATTGCAGAACTTCTCTCCCAAAGTAAGCATCAGATCTAGATGTCAAGTGAAGAAAGCTGTGCAGAGTAAACATTAACACAAAACTCCATTATGGAGACATTCCACAGAGTGCACTTTAGCCCTTGTACTGTCACCCTAGCTAACATACACACATTAATTTACCTGCATTCACCTTACAAAAAGCCTATGTGACCTCTTACATGTCTTAATCCGATCCAGATAAAAATTCAAAACTAGGTAAGAATCAACACCCTCCCTCCCCAAACCATGCTAATAATAAAGTTCAAGTGAAACTCACACAACCCTTTTTATATGAATTTGGGGAGAAGACTCAGGACAACTATAAAGGGAGGATCAGCAATTAAAATAAGCATCTCCCTCTTCCTGAACATATCGCTGTTACAACAATCTCCAAACCTTCTGCCACAGCTGAAGAAATGCATGAACAAAACACGTAAATCTTCTGATTTCTAACAAAACAATGAACAAGAGGAAACTCTAGGAAATAAGTCCACCAGAAATCACTTCGGGCACAGAGGAGGCCTTTAGATGTGCAGCCAGCTGTGGAAAGGGAGGAACTAAAGTGGTGGGGGATGCACAGCCCTTTTATAACCTCGGTTCCAAACTTTCGGGGCTGTTAGAGAGCCTTTGTGTGGCACCAGGAGAGATTACATTTCCCCAGGTCCTAAAGTTTTGGGATACCATCCCACAAGTGGGGATATTCAAAGGCCACCTTGCAGTTGGAGGAGGAAGAGTAGAGGTAGTAGAAACATTAACAGTTAGCTGGATGGATTATACTTCAGCTTTTGGAAAGCTTTTTCAAGTACACTGTCAAATAGTTACTTACCACTGAAATATGCAGGTGTTAATTTACCCTTTGAAATGGAATCAATATCCCATACTTTAAGCCAAATGTTCCATCTGTCTGTAGTGGAGTAAATCATTCTGGAAGCTGAGACTTTATAAATGGAATGCGTTGTTTCATAAACAATGGGAAGAGATCTCTCCATCCTCTTTGTCTTCTTTTCATTCTATTTAACAGTTCTGGTAGTTTAGGGCTGGATTTTTGTCTTTGTTACACACATTTTACAGAATGATAATTCCATTATTTAAAAGTTACTCCTGATTTACACTGGCATGAGAGGAAACTTAAACCCTCTGATTTCAAATTAGATGGGGGTAAAGGTAAGTATATTTGTAGCTAATCTAAAAACACAAAATCATTTTTATAATCTCAAATAAATTTTCTAATTCTTCAGTATTATTCATCCATAAAAATGAATACATAAATATTTAGTATACAAAAAACCTGCACAATTAAAAGTTAGATTACAACATTATTTGTGGTCCAGTATAATCCTTAAGACAAATAAAGAGGCATATTAAATATCTTTTTCAAGGAAAACAATCTGCTAATATCATAAATATACAAAATGGGATTTTCAAAAGCACTCAAGCAGCGATATAAGACTGCTCCCAGGGAAGTGAGTGGTGATATTCCAGTGAAGTCGGTGGTGACATTCCTACTGACTTGTTATGCAGGAGATCAGTCCTGTCTGTCCTTAGACTCAATGACTTCAATGAGAGCAAAATTAAGCCAGCGATGAGTGCTTTTTGAAAATCCTTCCTTCAAAACTATCAACTGTTTTACATCAGTTGTCACTAAAGATAGGAACAGAAAAAGAAGAGGCAAGCAGTCCTGGTTAGTGACTCCTTAGTGAAAAAACAAACCTGACACTCAAACCTGGGTCACAGATGACCCAGATAAAAAAAAAAGAATTATATGCTGCTACCTTCAGATGAAATGACATCACAACAAAGATGTCTAGTGTTGTAAAGAATGCTGGAAATTTCCCACTCATTATAATCAAAGTGTGTGGCTGGTGAGGGATGCATGTGTGTAGAAGGGGGAGAAAAAGCAGCAAGAAAAGATCTGACAGTTCAAGAATTACTTCATGGACCTGGGGAAGAGAACTGAAGACAAGGTCAGCAGAGGTAATAAACCTGCAGATTCTTAGGGTTTCAGGCACAAGTGGAAAAAAAAGAAGCCTTCATAATAAGTTATGGATTTGTAATCATAGGGAATCTCCGGTAGTGAATGAATAAAAATACATGCTTCTAATGAATTAGAATGCATCAAAATAAGGACTAATTCACAGAATTGCTCAGATAATTGTTTCTGGAAATATAGTTAACTGGCCTCCAGTATAGTGTACACACTGTTTGCAGAACTTTCCAGTCATCTGCAAGGGTGAGTCCTACCAGACTCACATTAGCATTTGCAAAGACTTGGCACCTGCTTCAGACTAGTCATGCCACATTAAGCCTTTGTTGTTGGAATTTTAATGCCACAGGAAAAAACGAGAGGTTTAACAATATTTGGGTTTTTTAATTGTATTATCCAAAATATTAAAAATCATTTCCTGCTCTAAGATGAACAAACATCCCAAATTAGTCTTATAAGGAATAAATGATAGTAATGTCACTTTGGCACTAACTCATCATAACACATAACAGCTGTGTGCATTTAGTCAGCAAGCCTTTGGTAGCTTCTGTCATTGGGATGTTCAGTCACACCAGCAGCTTCATGGTACCCACAGTTCCTAAATCCACAACTTACTTTACATTATTGGAGAGTACATTAGTAGTGCATGGAACTATATAAAAATACTGAATATAAACCAACAACATAATAAAAACTACTTAAATCATAAATGTTTAATATTCATATGTGAGAGTCATTAAATTGTTTTGACGCATAATCCTGCACTTTGATTTTTCCTTTTATTCATGTGTATAGAAGCAAATTATATGTCAGATACCATGGTGCACCAGGCATTCTATATTTGATACCTAGTCTTTTCATAAGATACTAATGCCTCATCCTTTCCACAACCTGTAATCAGGTATAAAATGTCAGTGGTTCATTATTTTTGACACCGTACCATGGTTTTGACTCCACGGTCACTATGCTCCTGTGGTTCCATATGAGAGAACAAGTTCTATACACTTCAGAGGGTTGTGAACAAGCTAAGGGAACAAAACAGAGGTAATACATCTTGATTTTAATAAAGCCTTTGATGCAGTGTTTTAGAAAATATTACCTGGAAAATTAATTCAAATTTGTTTGCATATGAGCACTGTCAGATAGATTGAAAACTAACTGAAAGGTGATTTTCTATTGGCAGGGCACAACAAGAGATCAGTGTTAGACGCGAGTCACTTTTAAAGTCTTTGCTACTGATCAGGCAGAAAGGGCTAAAGAATATTTTACTTCAAGCTGGTGTGCTGTGAACTGCAGTGAAGAAAAAGAGACAATAGTATTCAGTAAACTGCATATAAGTTTGCAATGCAGAATAGAAACAAAACAAGACAAATGTGATTTTTCACCACATATGCAGAAGTGTCATTCACTTGGGGCATATATGCCGAAATGCAGGGAGGTGACAAATTAATGTGTTCAGTTCTGGAATGATATTACTAGAAAGTTAAGGCCAAAATTGAGGGAGTGACAACTCAAGGAGGGGAAGCCTCAGAATATAAAGTTTCACAAGTATTTTAAGTTTTTAACTACTAAAGAAGAAGAAGTATTACTGAGGGTACTATCAATGCAAATTAGACTGCAGTGTTTCTACAAAAGAGTTTGTGAGTACTCTATGCACCTATTTACTTACAACACATCAAAATTAGTTTTAAAATAATTCAGATGCATTTAACTGCTTAGAAATTAGTTTCTGGAAACAGAGTTAATGCGTTGTTAATATAATATGCACACAATCAAATTCACTCCAGTGCTAAGTAGGTGCCGCTCAATAGCTGTCAGGGGAGGCTACACTCACTACTCCCAGCAGTAAGTTTAGTACAATGCCTAAGTAACCATATATGCCAGTCTATACCAAGCGGGAATCATAATGTATGTGAATCATAATCTCTGTAAAGTCTGCAGCCTGTCTTAGGTTGGTTAAGCAATATTAAGTATCTGCATTTAAGATTTCAGTGCATGATTAAGGGGCTGCAGTGAAAGCCCAAAAGAACTAAATATATAGAGTTTGTTTAAGAACTGAAAGGGAGGTTTTACACTGTAGCAGGCTGCAAACAAACTGTGAGAAGATTGTTTAGATTTATGGTTAATGGAATGACATTAAGGAAAGGAAAATATGGTTCTGATTCAACAAGGTGCTTAAGCACTTACCTAACTTAAAAACACAGTGCTGAGGTAGCATCAAGCATTCTCTCTCTCTCGGGTGCTTGGCTGGCTAGTTCTTGCTCACATACTCAGGATCCAAATTATCACCATATGTGAGGTTGGGAAGGATTTTTTCCCCAGGTAAGACTGACGAAGATCTTGGGGACTTCTTGCCTTCCTCTGTAGCATATGGGTGCAGATCACTTGCCAGGATTATTTGCGAATATCCCATCTAATCATTTCCTTGCCATAAAGGGGGCCTCAGACTCTGGTGCACTTTGATCTCTTCCATTCTCTGCCTGTCATGCACAACAGTTTAATGTCCTGAAATACTTTGGTCTAATTTTAGTAGTTGGGTTTTGGTGCAGGTTAGTGCATGTGACCTATGATCTACAGGAGGTCAGACTAGATAATCTAGTAGACCCTTATGGCCTTAAACTCTAGGACACTATGGGTAGTTCCATTACAGTCAATGGGGCGACTTATGTACTTAAAGTTAGGAATGTGCTTATGGATCTTTGCCCAGTTAGGGCCCAAATTACTTATGTGTATTATAGCAGTGCCCAGCATCTGGGCTTTATTGTGCTAGGTAGTGTACAATCACACAGGTGGACATGGTTCCTGCCCCAACAGCTTATACCCTTCTTAAAAATGTAAAGCAACAACTGAATGTAACAAACAAGAGAGGGCAGAGAGAAAAAGGATTATGGCAACAATAACAGGAACAGGCCATCAGTGGCACAACTGGATCACTCTCAGTCATTTATTCCTCATTAAAAAATAACCCAACCATAAACCCCTGTTTTCCTTAACATTTGGGCCGTTCCCCCCAACACTCTTCTCTTGGAAAAAAAATTAGGCTGAACTCATTGCCTCTTGTTTGATTTATTTCCCCCTTTTTATATAGATTTAGTGCATTCCCATTTTATAGCATTATTAGTCCTACTTCTACATAAGCCTCTCTCCTCTTGAAACCTTGCACCACATCCTGTACAAGGGGGAGACTTTGGTCTCCATAGGTGTCAGATGCTAGAGAGCAAAACTCCACTGATCAATTATGGAGCATATGCTCTAATGTTAATATGGTCTAGGGCAGTGAAATTGCTTGCTCACTATCCCCACCGAACAATCTCCCATCCCCCAGAGTTTGGAACTGCTGACATCATTGGGCTGCTGAAGCTGTAAAAGTGCAGCTACCCCACGTGGTGCAGCTGAGAAAAGAGAGAGATTGCTGGAGTTCTGGCTCCGCAAGGAGGTGTAAAATCCCCTTTCCTCTGGCCCTGTGTATTGCTGGAGGAATATGGGGCCATTCTTAAAGGATTTCTCCCCCAAGAAATCAGGTGGGAAGCATGACTATGTAGTGCTCCTGAGAGGGGAGATCTGCTGCGGTCAGGTGCCCCCACAGACCTGGTTCTTAGTGGGTACGGGGGTGAGCAGACACTCAAAATTCCTAACTCTGAGAACTGTAATACAGTGGAATAATCTCCCAAAATAAGTGGAGGAGCTATTTCATTTTGGCACATTTAGAACCGGACTGGCAGAAATACTAGAAAATACATACTGTGAGGAACAACCCTGCTGTGGCAGATGGGGACAGACTAGATAATGAGCATTTTTTACCCATCTATAAATTATTTTTTCATAGCGCAGGTTTTTTCTTTTAAATTGAAGTCTACCTGATGGAAGTACTTATGATTCTGAAAACAATGTATGGTTCCAAATCTGTACTGTATGTAATACAGTACTAACCTTTAAAACTCCAACAAACCCACACTTTTTAGTATGGCCACAGAATGCTTCCATATAGTTTTGCTTCCAGTTTACACAGAAGGTGACTCACAGGAACAGCTGCCCCACAAACAGACAACAAATACTAAAGCCAGTAATGGTACTGAGATAGTCTAAAGGTATGTTTGACATTAAGGCTCCAATCCTGCTCCAATTGATTTTAATGGTGCAGGATCAGACCCTAAAATCTAGCCTCAATTGCCTCTATTATGTAAATCCATGGGTTAAGTGTGCCAAAGTCAGATTCATAAGTCTACTAAATTCACACTCACAGCTCAACTCATGTTTAAAGGGAATAATAAAAATGTGCTGGAACTAGCAACAAAAGAGTATCATTTAACAATTTTTATCATATTTTCTTTAAATTATCATCCCTATCCACAAACAATGCAAAAACGTTAGTATTATGAATGATACTGAAGCCTTACAAAACACTAGATTCCCAATCCTCTGCAAAAATTGGAAATGCTGTTGCCTGTTCCAGATAACTTTCAAGTCAGTGTAAAAAATAAGGATATAAACTAGACATTTCATATTATGCTATTATTGGGGGGATCTCGCAAAAAGCTGGTTTACAGGAGCACTATGAATATCTTTTAAAAAGAAAATGTATTCTCCCCTGCCTCTTCTGTATGAATAGGTATAGGAATTACTCAAATATTCACAACTTCTTTTTTCGTACTTGTCCCATTTTAGGAACCTAGTGGGATTTAAAAGTTAGGAAAGTAAGTTTGAATGTCAAAGTGAAAGTGACTTTGCATTTCTTTGGTGGAAAGATCATTTTTAGCCTTTGCATTTTTCAATATGAAGTGAATTTTGGCACTTCTACCCTATTTATTGCACTTCTACTGTGTAATTATCACGGGAATTATGGATCCCCAGCAGAAAGCAGTGGCACGTCATTGATACAGATGCCAGAGTGATAAAGGAACTATTGCTCTAACATTATGAATTGTTTAAATCATGCAGACTTATTTAAGTGGGTAACTACAAGGTTGTTACATATTTTAAAATATTGGTGTACTTTTTTTGTCAGCTTTTTGCAGAAACTATTAAGAATAGTAGTATAAAGCATAAAGTGGTTAAGCATAGACTTTCAAAGAGGTTCTTTATAGTACTATGGGCAAACGTGGGATTTGTTCACCTGGGTAAAGGAACTAATGGAAAAACATGGGTTTAAAAGCACGATGTTAATTTGCAGAAAGTTTTACAGCCTATCAGTTCGACCTGATTTATTTTCAGCAGTATAATCTCTTTAAAGAATGAAAGCGATTCTCTCTTAATGGGAATATACATTGTCTTCTAAAATGTGTTAGTGTCAGTTGGAAATGAAACATGACTAGCTGCTGTGACCGCTGAGCAGTCTAATACAGTTTAGGAAACAAAACAATTACTGTAATTCAATTGTGTTTATAAATTTCTTATATTTTGAAATGTGATTGTTATTTCACAGTCTCTTGCCAGGATCCCATATATCAGCATCTAGAATTTATGAATTTTCAACAGCGTTTGCTCTTATAATATGCAGCAAGAAGCACAGATTTCTCATTCCTTTCTTCAGATCCATACACTTGCATTAGGTAAATGGAAGGCCTAATCCAGCTTCCATAAACCCATGCAAAGTGCAGAAAAAAGTCAAGCCTCCAGATTTAATCTTTCTATATAGAATTACCATCTAAAGCTGTGATGATCTGACAAATCTCAGGTGACAAACCGAGTTCCTCTCAGTACTTAGATGGGAGAACTCTTTGGAATTCTAGATGCTGCAGAAAGTGATGTTGTTGACTCACCACGTGGCACACTTTCTACTGAGAAATACAGACTCAATACCCCCCATCATGATGTTAGGACCATGTGGGAGGCTGTAAGTGTCATCTATACCTCACAGAACATAAAAACAGAGGCCACAACCACTTGTACTCATTAAAGATCTTGGGTGAGATTCTGTGCGCACTGACTTCAGTCCAGGAGGCGACAAGTTTCCAGGGGCTTTAAGCCGTCTTTGCACTCTCCTCCTGATCCTGGTCTATCAGGAACAAGCCCAGCCCAGTCACTGGCATGTCAGACAGCCCTGAAAAGTCCTTCTGATGCGGTCTATCAGGCCTTTTCTGGCCCCAGCTGGGGGTATTGGTGCCTGGACACCCCCTGCTGAAGGAAACCCACTCAGACTAAGGTAGAAAGGCCAGGAGGAGACAGTGACCAATTGGGAGCCAGTAACCCAGAGAGCAGGCTTGCCTGTTTCTTCCCAGTGCCCAGGAGTAGTGCTGGGTGAGATTGGGGCAGAGCAGGAGCTTATCAATGCTATCCCAGAACCTCAGTGCCCAGTCAGGGCCTTGCCCACAAACACTGCAACTAACTGGCTGCCTTTGAGTTTTGTTTGTATATTTAAAGGCACAGACAAATTATGAGTTGTGTTATCCTTTGTTAACTGTTCAGCGACTGATGCCACACTTGCAGCACAGGCCACTCTACTTCAAGAGGTGGCCACAACTTGTGGACTAAAGCAGGGAGTGCCTTCAGTACACCATGCATGGGCCCACCATAGGTGTAACAGGGCAGCTCCCACCTGTGACCACCCACTCCCAGTGTTCTCCTGCCATCTCCCGCCCTGTTCATGACAAACCATTTGCACCCTTACGCCTTTCAAAGTTAAGTCAAACAGGAACAAAGCATAAGAATGTCCACACATGGAGTTATTCCTCAGTAACTTCAGATGTAGAGAAGTCCTTAGACTCCCAGGTTGCAAACTCTTAAACATGTACTTAACTTTATGCATGTGAATAGTGCCTCTTGACATTGCATACAAAAGTGTTTGGGTGACATCCACACCTGTGGAAGAAGCTGGGTATTCCCCCACTGTAAACCGTGGATTCCAGGGTATTCACAGGAGGCAAGAGGTTTCTGCATGGATACTTTTTACCCCCACTGTACTGGCAAACTCACACTGATTCTTGAACAGCTCAGTTATTGGGTTCCCATTATAGCCAATGCTCCAGAGCTTTCCTAAAAGGAGGGGCCAAACACCCAATTTCTAAAGAGGAAACCAAGAGGAAACAGTGTCTTAGTCCATCTGGATATAGATGGATTATTTTGTTTGTGGCGTTTGTTTACAGAGTAGAGGCAGAACTCAGCCAGCAACTCCACCCTATCCACCCAGCTCTGCAAAGCTTGAACCCCCAGAACATCTTCAGTGGGAACTGGAGATAGAGATACATACAGCAAATGGCAATTTCCCTTCCATACCCCTAATCCTAAACCCCATATGTGGGCACAAGCTCCAGCTCCCCTTCATGTGCAGTTGTAAGGTGACGCATGGAGCCCTATGCCCTCATTATCTACCATTTGTGGCCAGCTATAACATTTGCAAATCAATACATGACTGAGCTGGATATTTCCCTTCTGTGCTTTGGTGCAATGAGCAACTCCAAGACTGATCTGGATCTGGATTAAACCAACTGCACAAAGCACCAAAGAAAATCCTTCTTAAATTAACAGTAATCTGAAGACAGAGTATAATGTAAAATATGTAAGAAATCGTTTTAAGAGAAAAAACCATTTCTTCTGTTCCCCAGCAGTGCAGATAAGCTAGTAGCCAAGTACCAAGAGCTCTAAGATCTAGTGCAGAAAGTGGAGAGTGGGGAGGGAAAGACATTGTACATTTCCACTCGTAAGTAAAAACAAAATGCTAATTTTCATCTGTATTCATTTATATCACTGACAAAGGCTAAAACATAGGAGTAACACAGGGACCATCAGTTCAGAAAAATCTAGCACCAGAGCCCTAAGCTATTACAAGAGTTGGAAGTGTACAAAGTTATAAAAATCTAATTTTAGTCTGAACGAGATTTTTACATAAATATTTTCAGGTATTAAAGGACCCAGATGGGAGAGGCAATACAATCACCCACAGTGTTTAATCTTGATTTCTCCAGCTGAACCAAGTTAGTTTAAAAAAAATCTAATAGGTTGTACAGCACTAAATGAATGCCATTCAAGACATACTAGTTTATTCTGTCTCTTCTTTCTTTGTATTTTTAAAATTATTGTTTTAATTCTCTTTTATTATTCAGGTTCATCCATTTTTCTCCATTCTGCCATCCTCAAATAGCTGTTTTCTTACCATCTTAGCCATAAATTTCTGTATTTTCTGCATATAAGCACTCCAAACTTACCCTGTGACTGGACTGTCTCACTATAAGGCAGTGACTCCCAGGCTGTGGGGTCTGCTGAAGCAGTGTTCAACTTTCCACTGACTTTGCTTGCAGTACAGAGAAAGCAGAATGCTGGCTATACCAACAGTTCTCAGTGTCCAGCCCATGTAGTGCCAAGCCCTTTCCCTTTCACTAAAGCGGAAGAACAGAATGTTGCTGCCATCTATCCAGACCAATGGTGGGAAGCACACAAGAGAACAGATAGAGACATTTCATTTTCAACTCCCACTTATTTCCTAAAACAAGTTCTCCAACTCCAAAAAAATAAAATAAAAACAAATAAAAGCAAGCAAGACCAGTCCGTGTTAGTGAGCAACCTAGAGTATACAGATGCAATAATGGGCAAATTTTACTCCAGAAAGAGAATTCATTTGAAGGTGTTCTTATTCAGAAGAATTTTAAATTAGTAAAACTATTTAAAGTTCCCAGACAAATTATCTCTCTAGAAATATACTTTCTTTAACTTAATGTCCTTTATTTAAGTCACTGAAGTTCCAAAGTAGTAATATTTACACAAAATGGATTGCAGTAAAGTTCTCAATTGGTTATTTTTCTGAATCCAGGCTTTATAAGAATCTTACCTCCAAGGACCATGCCAGCTTGACAGCACTTCCTCAAGCGACATGCTGGACAGTTCTTCCTACGAATTTTATCAACTATGCAGTCATTCCTTCCAGCACATAAATAGTTATGCTGTCCTGTAAACAAGAAAAACATAGAATTAACACAACGTTTCTGGTTGTGTCGAGACTATCTCTGAACCAGTGTGTGGTGAGCCAAAAATTAAAGATTTCAAACCAAAGGCTGGCTGTCCCATTACAAGAATCACTAATGATCTTTTTAATGTTATCTTTCAGATATTACCGTCTGATACAGTTTTATTATAGTAATTGTTTTGGCTTCTTTGTGGTCCACCAGTCTCCTGTAGTTCCAAAATTTGGGATTTCTCCTTTTCTGGGTCTTTTCTTGGATCTTATTTCCCTCCTTGTAAAACATGGCTTCTCCTTTTCCTAGGGTAATTAAGGGTGCTTTCCTTTGAGGGGCCAGGCACCCCCTGCAAGTGGATAAATATCCTCAACTCCTGCTTCAGGCCACAGAAGCTGGGGCACTCAGCATCCCAGGAATGGGCCCTGTTAGAATGCTACATATGCTCTGCAACCCCTTTCACTGCTCTTGGAAAACGTCTATTCCTTTTTGAACCCCAGCAGCTCTTTCATTATAAACTAAGCACTGACCAAAACCACTACTTATTGGCAGGCTTAACGTACAATACTGACAAAACAAAAAATATGCACGTCTTCTATAAAAGTTATAAAATAGTACAAAAACAATTTTTTTGAGAAAAACATGTAACAGTGACATCTAAAGGGAATACACACAAAAGAAATGTATACTGTGACGGAGTCAGACCAGAAGGGTATAGGAGAGTGCTGGAAGGAAGGTATATCAGCCTCAGGATGTGTAGGTCCCTCTTCCTTGGATAGCCAAACAAAGGCTACTCCAGGCCAATCAGGATGCTTCTAGAAAGGAGTAGAAACAGCTAGCCTGATTGGGACACCTGAAGCCAATCAGGCACTGGCTGAAACCAGATAAAAACCTCCCAGTTAGTCAGGTGGGTGTGGGTGTCAGGAGCTGTGAGAGGAAGTTATGCTGTTGGTGAGACTGACTGTTGGACAACGTATCATACAGAAGGAAGGAGGCCCTGAGGTAAGGGTGAAGTGGAGTTTGAAGAAGCGGGGACTGCTGTGGGGAAGTAGCCCAGGGAATTGTATTGTGTTTTGTGGCTAAAAGGTCAGCCATCTTAGCTGATACTATTAGGGTTCCTGGGCTGGAGTCCGGAGTAGAGGGCGGGCCCGGGCTCCCCCCTTTCTGTCTCCCCTAATTAGTTACTGAGAAAGGGAGGTCACTCTGGGGCCTGGATGAGTTTCTGAGGCCCCTAAATCTGCCAGGAAGTGCAGGACCCACAAATACAGACTCGGAACTTTGTCACAATATGTACTTTTATTTATCTACCTCACACACTTGTTTGGCCACCATTGCCACAGTATCTGAGCATCTTACAATCTCTAATCTAGTTTTATGCTCACAACACCACTGTAAGGTAAGAAAGTACTATTACACCAGTTTTACAGATGGAAAACTAAGGCCCAGATGCCCAGATTTTAAAAGGTATTTAGGCATTGCAGTGCTCACTGCTGCAGTGCCTAACTGATTTAGATACCTAAATCTCATTTTCAGAAAGGATTTGGGCACTTAAGCTTAAATCCCTTCACCTGCCAATGAGATTTTGGATCCTAAGTGCCTAAATACCTTTTGAAAATGATATTTAGATTCATAAAACAGGTAGACATTGCAATGCTGAATATTGCAACTTCTAAATACTGTTGGAAATCTGGGCCAGAGAGACTAAATGACTTAGCCAAATTCACATCAGAAGCATCAATCGTGGGAGGAATTGAACCCTGGTCTCAGGAGTCCCAGGCTGGTACCTGAACCATTGTGCAGTCTTCACTCTTCTACCATTGTCTGTTAGTTATTCCAAGAAAATACAGCTGTTGCCATATAAACAAGTTCATTAAATGTTTTTTTAAATCAGGGAAAGGAGTGGTACAAGTCCAAATTGGGATCATCCACTGCTGGGATACTGTGTCCAGTTCTGGTGCCCACAGTTTAAGAAGGAAGTTGATAAATTAGAGAAGGTTCGCAGAAGAATCACAAGCATGATTAAGGGATTAGAAAACATGCCTTAGAGTGATAGATCAATAAGTTCAATCTATTTAGCTCAACAAAGCAATGGTTATGGAGTGACTTGATTACAGTCTATAAGTATCTACTTGGGGAACAAATATTTAATACTGGTCTCTTCAAATCTAGCAGAGAAATAGATAACACAATTCAATGGCTGGAAGTTGAAGCTAGACAAATTCAGACTAGAAATAAAGTCTCAATTTTTAATGGTGAGAGCAATTACTCATTTGAAGCAAACTACCAGTGGTTGTGCTGAATTCTACATCCCTTATAATTATTAAATCCAGATTGGATGTTTTTCTAAAAGGCCAGGTCTACACTATTCACCAGATTGGCGGGTAGAGAGTGATCTTTCAGAGATCGATTTATCACGTCTTGTCACTCAGAGCTGTGAAGACATCGAGGTAAGTTGACCTGAATACATCGACTTCAGCTATGCCATTCAGGTAGACCAGAGCAAATATAAGCTCTAGGAATTACTTTGGGGAAGTGCTATACAGGAAGTTAAACTAGATGATCACTGTGGTTTCTTTTGATCTTAGAATCTAATGATCAATGAACTTTTTATGTATATGTACTCACACTGAGCTCAACCATATGGGCTAGAAACTTTTTTTTAAAAAAATGAAACATCAGACTCTGGCACACAATTCTGAATCAGGAGGTGAATTCTGTTGCAAATTATGTGGCTCCAGAACACATCTGCATAATGTACATTCATTGAGGAAACCTTTTACAGATTTTTATAATCCATGCATGATTCAGATTGATTCCAATACTGATTTGTTTGCTTATTTTCCATAATCCCTTTTTGGTGAATTTAAGTCTGTTCTTACAATAGAACAGCCATTTGTCTATACCATAAAATTCATAATAGAAAACTTCTTAATTAACCTGTTTTCGTGATACGGGGTGCTACAATATTTTAAGAAACTGCCAGAAGCTGATTATACAATGTACAAACTTGTTGCGTCACTAGGAAGTGCAGCAGCTCCACAAAGCATGAAGAGTAAAAAGACCATATCCAAATGACAAGTACATTTTTAAACAGTTTCTATTCCCATGGTGGTGTTCCTTAAATGGAAACAAAATCAATGAAGGACAGGAACCATTTGAAGAATTGAAGATAGTAGAACAAAAAGCTACAGCTGGACACTAAGGAAGGAGAAGTTTAGTTAGGTATGATGAAACAGTTCTTAACAGTAAATGCATTTGGACAGTGGAACAGACTCCAGAGGGAAAATCTTTGAGCACCGAAAAGATTCAAGAACCACTAGTGCAAACAAGGCAGACCCAGGTGGATCAGACAGAATGATGTATGAAGTAGTCTTTTCTGGTCTTGTAATTTAGGATTTGTGTATTCTTCCTGATGTTATGGATACTTTCTTGCTTCAGTAGATTTTCCTTAGCAAAAACAACATTTTAAAATGGGACTGTAAAATTTTTTAGTCAAATTGAAAGAGCTGTGTAATTACTTGAATGTTAGGCTTTATTTCTGAGTGTTAAAATTGAATCTTGTTGTCTTGACGGTTTTTTAGTGTGAATTACGTTGCAGCAATGCTGTTCATCTTATTAGCATTCCATTGCCAAGATATAATGTTGTAATAAAATACAACAAACAATAATGATGGCCCAGTTCTTCTCTCATTCAAGTCAAAATTATGCTCTAAAATATTATAATTCTATCCTGAGGTTATTTGATTGCAACTGTATTGCCAATCATTTTAATTATGGATGGGACAACCTGACTGGATAAAACAATCAATCCCAACTTTAGCTCATCCATCCAAATTAATCTCAAGCTTATTTTTTGGTGTTTAAAACTTTTTAAATTTTCCCCACCTTCCTCTTTTGGTACCTCCTAATTCTAACCAGGACTTCAAGTGAGTGGAGGTATCAACATATCATTAGAAAAACATGTGAGTTGGCCATTCCCAGATCAATTATGCAGAGTAAAAAGGGTATGGATCGAGTACAGGGAAGCAACCAAACTTGTGAAATTTGTGTTCCTCCTTTCTGAATTTTTGTGTGGACCTGTGGATGTTGGTCAGCAGCTGTTTTTGTATCCCCTTTCCTTGCCCACTTCTGGTAAAGTAAGTGTGTGTTCAGCAAGAGTTGTTCTACAGATGTACAGTAAGGACAATCTGAAAATGTCCTTTCAGTAACAGGTAAAGCTCTGAGTACCAACTTCATGAGAAAGGTGGCATTTTCTTCCGGCAAAATACCAAGAATTGCTGCTAAACCATCCAAAATAGCATGTTTTTGTTTTTAATTTTTACATTCATTTTTTAGCATTGTTGTAGCCATGTCAGTCTCAGGATATTAGAGAGACAAGGTGAGTGAGGTAATATCTTTTATTGAACCAACTTCTGTTGGTGAGAGACACAAACTTACACAGGGCTCTTCCTCAGTTGTTACTGTTCCCTTATTCCATGACATCTGCTCCGTGATTCCTTGTTTTTAATCCAGTGAAACAGTAAAAAGCAACAAAACAACCCTTCATATTTCTGGCAATAGACTAAGAAGCACAATGCTTGTTTTTAACCATATCCCTCTACTTCACTGTCTGTGCAATATTTAGTTGATCTATCCTCCCCTACTTTGCCTTAGTTATCTTTAAAAGCCCTCTCAGTATTTATCTACGCTACAGAGGCTTTAAAAGAAGAAATAGGACATACTCAGTATGTTTTGAAATGATTTTATTGGTTGGAATGATTTTATTGGACTATACTATATGCAACTATATGTCAGTCTGCCTGCCGTCTCAAATATTAATAGTTTCAGGAAACTTAAGTGTAAGTAAGCCATCTGTAGGAACACAGATAAAAGTGGGTGACATTTTTCCTCTGGAAGTATCCCTTATGGAGGATCCTTATATTTTTTTATGTTCTACCAAGCCCTACATAAAAATCCACCATCCATTCATCCAAGAAAATAATTCCATTCTCACTTTTGACTGTAGCCATGTTGCTCCTTAGTTATTCAAATGCCTTGATACTGATCAATGACACTTGCTCCTCTGTTCCTTGAATAACGCAAACAACTATTTCTGAATATGAGCAAACCAAGACAAGAAACTCAACGATAAGTCTCCAACATGGCAGTAAGGACATTCCTTAAGCCATCAAATTATATCATTTAGATAAACAAGAAAATGCTGAAGCGGATGCTATATTGTGAAAATTTATGGAGCAGAAACTTAAACTTCAAGGAGCAGGGTTCTCCCACCCCATGCTCTACAGAGATCCCCTTGAGAGGCGAAGCAAGACTGCACCCACTGAACTCTACGGAGCAACAGAGACAGTGAGATATTCCCCTCTCCCACCGACCAGTGATGAAAGTAACTCAATAGGCTGTGACTCTTGCCACTACATTAAGAAAGGGAAGTCACACTGGGGCTTTAGCAAGTTTCTGAGACCACTGAATCCACCCAGAAGCGCAGGACCCACCAATACAGGCTTGAAACTCTGTCACGGTAAATACAATAGACCTGATTCTCTTCTCATTTTACACCAATTTTTTGACAGGAGGGGTGCTGGAACTAGAGGTTCTGGGGGCATGCAGCAGCGCCCCCTGGTTTCAAGTGGTTTCCACATTAAACAAGGTTTACAGTTTTGTTCAATGACTTTCAGCACCCCCAATATAAAAATTGTTCAATGCTGTGGTATGACAGTGTAAATCCAAGTTGCACAGGCATAAAACGGAGTAGAGAAGCAGGTCTACTGTATGTACCATGCTAAAACTTCAAGATGGTAATGTTGAACTAATTTTTAAAATGGAAATGTACCAAGAAAACTGCTACAGAAACACATACTTTCACACATTTTATTGAAGACTGCTTATCTGCCCTGAGGTTTCTCACCTGAAGTTACTTACACAGGGTTCTATTTGGCCATCCTTCCTATTCCATCTGTATGTGAGTCCACTAGGAGACACTGAGGTTGGGTTTGCACTGCAGTGCTATGAATAAGGATTAACCATTTGACTGAGCTATGATATGGAATATTTTTCATTTTCACAAGCTTAAGTAGATTTAGAATTTAAAATTCATTAACTACCATTGGGTGTTAGTTATGAACAGTAAATAATTTATTATTAGCTTTATCAGTACAATTGACTAGATATTTCCTTTATTGCCTCCAAAATTTCAATAGTAAAATAGAGAAACAAAGACACACCTACGACAAAAAAGTTCCACTGAGATTTCAGTATTAATATCAATGGATTTTTGGGATGATGCTTCACTTTTAAGGTGCTAATGAGGTGACATTTCTGATTTGAGAAAATGTTGTATTCATATATGGTAAAAGTATCCAGACCACAGGATAGGCATTTCTTTATGGTAAAAGTATCCAGACCACAGGATAGGCATTTCTTTATTGTATTATAAATGAAAATAATTAAAATAAATAAATGACCTACAGTTGCCAGTTAGAAGACAAGGAATAACTGAAGAAGGATTAACTGAGCAAAAGCAAGGTGCTGAACTAAGAGTATTCAAATTACACATAGTACTATTTTTCTCATTGGACAGTCACTTTGGTCTTGTCTACATTGATTATTTTAGGGAAATTTCCTCTGGTTCTAGTGCTGAATGACTTTTATTTTTATCATATCATTTAGAGCTGCCCACCCATTTGGTTCTTACTATTCATAACATTTTCCTAATATCAGACTTAAAACTTTTCTTTCCATATCTTCAAGACTGTAGAACAAGCAGCAGTCACCTTCTGAGATGGAATAGCACTCGTCCCTCCTAATTTAATATCAACTCTATATGGATGCATCAACACAGGGAACTTCAAAGAAGCCACCTAGTAGCCACCATCTGATTTCTCCACTCCACTAACTTCCAGTTCCCTTGAGTCTGATCCATTAACTTCTTATTCTATTGCGTACACTCTCAACAACATTTGAGACTGTGCTTAAACACTTTTAATATTTTCTATAATCTCCCCAGTCAGGATTTTTACAGGTAATTTCAATAAATTGCTATAATTAATGCACCAAAAAATCACTGAGCATTTGATATAATTGAGTCTAACATAAGTGACATATAACTGACACAGAAGACTACTACCAGACACACCTGGATATTACCTTTTAAAATGTTAAGTAATGTGGTTGTTCTATTTTGTCTAACTTTATGTCTATGTGAAGAACATAAATGGATTTCAGTCACACAGATTAATTTGAGATACAAATGCCTAATCATCTCACACTAGTATTTGTGCTTCTACAGTTAACTGAAACTAGACACTGAGAAATGTTGTTAGTTGTTTGACCTTTATATTTAAATTCCAGCATCTCCCTGAAGGACAGAACGTGTGAGTAGGAAAAGAAAGATATGCAAGATATTTGGTTAGGGTTGCCAATTTTGGTTGGACGTATTCCTGGAAGTTTAATCACATACAATCTTTAATGAAAGATTAATTTTTAATTCTTGGAGAATCCAGAGCAATCCTGGAAGGCTGGCAATCCTATATTTGGTTAATTCAAAATTAGGGATAAACCATCTGAAAAGCTTGCACAGGCTATTAGTGAGCATACTAAAATATTTACTTGAGTAGGTTTTCTTTGCAGCATTTCAAACATTGGGCTTCCCTATGTTTTTATTTTTTTGTTTGTTTGACTGTGTGCATCCTCTGTAATTATTAATTATTTGTATTACAGTAGGAAGATGTAGAGTGAATATCAAGAAATTCCAACATGGGGATGTATTTGGCGGTAGAAACATTTACTAAGGGAAATGATGGAAACCCAGTATTTGTAGATATCAAAACCCAGACTGAATAAAATAGAAGAAAATGTACTGTAAGGAAAAGTCCTGCAATTTTTCTGTGAGGCGACTAAGAGACTGTATTCTTTGTATTCTTTGCTCCCTGACTGCCACTTCCTGTGAAGACCTCCAAGGGTTAATTCTACAGTGAACTTTTTGGTTCTGTCTCAACTTTTCAGGTAAATGTCTAAAAAAAAAAAAAAGAATGGTTTCTCTAGAATGAAAAAAATTCTCAAACAACCACTTCTCTCTTTCCCTCCCTGGCTCCAGTGCCTCTAGTGTCTAGAACTTTGGCATCATCCTTGACTCTGCACTTTCCTTCCCTTCTCAGATGTCTAATGTCTTGAAACGTTCATCTCCACTTGCTGTCTTGACTATCAAAACTCCTTTCTTTATAGCCTCCCAAAATCCCAGCTCTCTAGACATTGGCATAAATAGAATATTATTGCCTGCTTTATAACATGCACTCACTCCACCCAATTTAATTGCTTTTTAGTCATTTCAGGATACAGTTAAGATTTCAATCTTTGTTTTTTAAATTCTCCCTGGATTTGTTTCAGCTTGTCTCATAGACTTTGTCTCTCTCTACTTCCCTTTTCAACCGTCTAGCTTTACAATCTTCTCTGTTTTTCCATACACTTTCTCCAATGCTGCTGCAAGAGCCTTCATTTACACTAGCCAAAATAAAGTGCATTAAATGTACAACAATCTATTAAATATCTAAGTCTCCAAGTGCACTAAGCAGGAGCTGTTCTTTGGGTTAAATGATTACTGTATAACCTCAATCATAAGCCATTTTTTTTTATAAGTCGACCTTCCCCCCAGATGAAGAAGTAGGAATGGCAAATTTTTATGACCCATTCATAAGCTGACTTTATAATGCAGGGGTTGGCAAACTTTGGCTCCCGGACCATCAGGAGAAGCCACTGGCGGGTTGATATGGTTTGTTTACTTCAAGCATCCGCAGGCATGGAGGTATACCTAAGTAAAAAAATGTTCCAGCCCGCCAGTGGCTTACCCTGACAGGCCGGGATAGCAACTGGTGGGGAAATTGGGTGCGGGGGAGAGAAGCTGGGGGTCAGGGGAGTAACCCCTGTGACCACCCCCTGAACATGACCCACCCTAACCCCGGACCTCCCCACATAACACTTCCCCATGTAACCCATCCCTGCCCCACCTCTAGACCAGGACACCCGCACACTCCCCATTCCATCCCTTCCTTCCTTGCCTGGGGCGGGCAAGGGGAAGATGTCTCTGGCCTGGCTGGAGCTGCTCCGGCAGGCCGGATGGTGCAGCTGCAGTCTGCCAGGCGCAGTGCTGCAGCTGCTTTGGAGGCTGTGGGGAGAGCATCATGGCCAGAAGAGGAGAGACTCTAGCCATACCTCCTCCCTTCTGGCTCTTCTGGCTGTGCTGCCCCATCTGTTGGAGGGGAAGGGGGACTGTGTCCCACCTCTCACCCTCTCTCTACACGTTCATAAGTGAACCCCCTTTTCTGATGCTTCCCTTTTTTTACCAAAAAAAAATCAGCTTATGAAGGAGTCTATACGGTAAGCATTTCGGAGTTTGTCTCATTTTTAATAGTATCAACTAAATAAGGTAGAGGAAAAAGGTAATACAACTTCGGAATGAGAATATTGTTTAGTTAGTTAATTAAAAAAAATAGCGACTAACAAGAAATTTTGTACAAGAATTAAAGCATAATCTCTGCATTATATAGAGAAAGGAAGGAGAAAATAAACTGAAATAAGAAATCTGCTAACATGAGTTAACATAGCACTAACTTTGATGGCTAAATTGAATTAAAGAAAGCAGAAAAGCAAATAAAAACATTATTAAGATTCTTGGATAAGCAGAAACTATCATAAACAAGGAATTAAGACTCTTATTTGATTCTGGTCTCAAGAATTTTAGCATTCTGAAAACTATAAACCTTTGTGTACAGCAGAAGGAACTACAAACTAAAAACGTTTAGTTTTCAGATTAATAGTTTGTCTGTCAAAAAGAGACAACATTACTTTAACTTTTTAAGTTTAATTTCTCTTTCTCTTTTTATGGCAACATATTTTGCAGACAGCACTTATATAGTTATCATAAGTGGTCTAGAGTCATAGAATTTTGATGACAATGAATGGAAGTGTATAAAACAACGGAATAAACAGCCTTTTCCATTCAGTTCATCTGAATTACTTTGTGTGCATGCTATAATTCTATGAACACTAACGACTCCTAGAAAAACTCTCAGATATTTAAATCACAACACATTACCAAGCTAAAGCCATTTCATATACAAACTGGATTCCTAATTATTTTACTAACCTTCCACCTTTCATTTATTTTATATGAGTCTATGAGCCACAATTCCATCCTAGGGTTTTAGTGGGCCAATGTGGGACAGACTGCCCCCCTCAGAAAGTAATAAAGACTGAAAAAAATGTACACCAGAAGCCAAAGAGAGTAATAAATAGTAAAAAACAGCTCCCACTCCCGATGACCTAATTGACAATGGGCCTCTGCACAACTGGCTGGGGTCTCTTCATACCAGTGGATTGCAAGGCAGGATCAGGGTCAGCTACAGTACACAATTATTTAATTGCTCCAGATTGCAAGGAGACAACAGGGGTTGTGTGGCCTTGAGGGGCATGGGAGCCTACCTTTATTCACTCTGCCTAGCAGGCAGCAGGTAAATTGTGGGTGCGCTAGTAACACTATAATAGTAGATAGATTACAGTAAAAAAAAAAATGTGTGTTTTAGTACAAATATGGCGGTAGCTATCCACTACCCTCTGATGAAAGTAAGATAACTACTGGATCTCAAACTGATTGCCACTTGTTTCCATACAGTTCTCTCTGTATTCTGGCCACAATACTTAACATAAAGACTACTTTGTATGTGTTGAGAGCTTAACTGGCATTAAGCAACAGTTTTTTGAAAAGCATAAGAGCTGTGAACATGGACACACAGTCAGGGAGCCAACATGAGGCTGGAGATATATATTGCTGTCTCTGCAACCTGTTAATATGACAGCAAGAGATGCAATTCAGTAGCTTTTGAAGTACTATCTGAATATCCATCATGAGCACATCATCAGTGTTGCAGGAAAAATATAGAGCCTTGCTTGACAGATGTCATCTCACCTAAACAGCTGCAGTAGTCTTGCAAAAGCCAAGTAATCTTTAGCTTCACTTAGTCATTGTCTGATTAGAGTCACCTGTTGGAATTCTGTAAACCAAACTGCTTTGCACTACCTGGGATGACTTCTGTTCCATTTGAAAGGATATTCAGTACACTAGGTGGCATTGCCACTACATGGACTGCATAAAGGTGGACCCAGGAAAAAGTTTAACAGCTAGCATTTGTGCAACTCACCAGGCAATAAATCAGCAATAATGACCAGTCACAACAGTATCACTGCCATTTCCAACCCTAACACTAGCAACAGCCCAAGATTGGCAAAATTATCAGAAACAAGTTGATGCTCTAAATATGCAATGCTAGGGCACCATTCAACTTTGTCAGTCACTTTGGCTATTAGTCATTCACACTGAATGTGGTGTAACTGTAAGTCCTTGTTCATTCAACTGGAACACCTCATTCAAATGCCTCCTACAAATTCTATTTCTGCTATCTGGCTTGCAGGAACTGAGGAGGTTGAAAGGTAAACAACAAACCTAGCAACACTGCCAAGATGTATATCTGTGTCTTAGTGCTGATTTTATCTTTCCTACTGGCATCCTTCCCCTCCCTTTCCCTGACACATTCTTTACCGCCAGTTGGAGTACCATTTCAGAGTTAGATTTTAAACTTGTCACACCTTAAAATTTATTTGAATTTTTGTGAGGCACCTAGAATATTTTGGTCACTTGCAATATATAATAATATTAATTACAATATCAACTTCAGCACAGGCTGCGCACTTGCATGAAAAGCACCTTTGCCTTTTAACTTCAGGTAGTCACAGTGCCGTTAGTTTGCAGAGATTTCATCAAGCTCAGTGCCTGCCATACATGCAAGACCAAATCTTGGTCCTAAGACTGACCCTATGTAATTGAATTGATCACTGGGAATCTCTGCACAATCAGGAGGAATTTTCACCCTGACCATAGCGCAGGGGTAGGCAACCTATGGCACGCGTGCCAAGGGCAGCACGCAAGCTGATTTTCAGTGGCACTCACACCACCCAGGTCATGGCCACCAGTCTGGGGGACTCAGCATTTTAATTTAATTTTAAATGAAGCCTCTTAAACATTTTAAAAATCTTATTTACTTTATAGACAACAATAGTTTATTTCTACATTATAGCCTTATAGAAAGAGACCTTCTAAAAATGGTAAAATGTATCACTGGCACACAAAATCTTAAGTTAGAGTGAATAATTGAAGGTTGCTGATCCCTGCCATAGAGCAACAGCAGATCCTTTCCATGTTGCCACTCCAACCACAGGGCCAGAGTTTTTTCTGCATCCCTAACACTCCAGCTCCTCCCCATCTGCTGCATCCATAATACTCCACTCCCAGAAGAGGCCTTCATCTTATTAATTTTCTTACTGTTTTAGATGCCTATTTATATTCATATGGGCAGGGAGGAGCAAATGTGTTTAGTCTTGTAATATTCCATATGCATAGCATGTTTTGTTTTGTTTTTTCTCTTGGTGAATCTCTCCATCATTATGAAGCTGGCCATACAGTCTGAGAAACTTTACCAGTGTGGATGGGCAGTGCAATAGTCAGTTTCTGAATGGTGTAGTTGAAGTAGGTCTGGCATTGATCAATCCCAGCAGAACCTGAAGCCACCACCTCAGCCCACTCCTCCCGACTTGCAGAGAATTACCCAGGGCATCAGCAATCCATAATGGTTAAACTCAGGCAAAAGAAGAAGGAGAATGGAATTTGACAGGTGACTTAATCGTTTGACACATTTGGTTGAGCCTGTCCTCATAAGCAATTACCTGCACAACAACCCACTCCCATTCTGAACTCAAAATATATTTAAAAATTTATAAAAGCAAGACTTTTATACTAGACTTATTCTGAAATAGAGTGTCGAGGGAAATGTTTTAACAAACTAATAATCAATTTCCCCATATACATGCTGCAATATGACCTGTTTTACTAGTCTGAAACCCTTCAGATGCAGGCAGCTATTTTTCCTTAACACAGACCCATAGAATATCAGGGTTGGAAGGGACCTCAGGAGGTCATCTAGTCCAACCTCCTGCTCAAAGCAGGACCAATCCCCAACTAAATCATGCTGAAGTAGGTATCAGCAGCGGCCAAAGGAAAACATATGACATCTGCTGATGTAAAAAAAAATTCAAAACAAAGAACTTCATTTAGAAAAACAGAACTTGCAATATTATTTGGGGTCATATAAACACACATATGCTCTTTGCATATCTAAAGCTTTTGCAAAGGGTCACTTGAAAAAATCAAAGGCATGAAAGCAAGCTGCCAAGACACAATGTATGAGCAGCAAATGGTAGAAGTCTGTGATTCAATAAATCTAAACATTTAATTCTGCTCTAAAACACCTGACAACTAAATTTATCCTTCCCATTGCACAATCATTGTAGTTAATGTAGACCTGCCTGAAGACAGTTTTAAAAGATATTGTTAATGTCTCAATTTAGCAATTCAGTTGCTGAAAATTTGTAGAAGAGAGTTAGCCCACATGCTCTTTATTGTTTCTACCATTCCATACTTAAACTTCATAGGCTGTGTTTTTGCAAACCAAAAACACAGCCCATTTAGCAGTACCTCTTAAATTCTTATTCAGTTATAAGTTTTTTAGAAAATATCCTGAATATAGTTATTTGATGCCATTCAAAAGTTAGTTTCCAAGCATTCATTATTGATTTATCATTTATTGAATGATAAATACATATTAGTTATCAGCTCACCAACAGAAGAAAGTTTCGGCCATTCTGATCTACTGTATCCACTTTTATATTTAAATTTCCTTAAATGACAGTAAGTAATTGTAGCTGTAGTGTTTCTCCTGCTGCCAGGACGATATTGGTTTTTATTTTCAGAGCACTTCTTGAAAGCCCTTGAAATTGTCTCAAGTTTGTACAATAAGAAGTAAAACAACAAAAACAACAACAACAACAACAAAAAACTTAGGAAACAGCCCTTTCTAGGCAAATAACTGAAGAAAGTAAATAATCCCTAACTTGTGAAGAGTTTTTTCCCTGAAGATATAGACTTCTAACTCTTGGCTAACCTTACATTTTTTTTCCTCCATTCGCTCCCTATCAACACTAGCCTTTACCCATCTGCTGCACTTAAATCTAATTTTCCCCAATCAAAATTTTCATTTTCAGAAGGTTTTAAACCTGTGCATGCTAGACTAAAAGCAGTATTCTACAATATAATCTCTTCACCCTGGAATATGACTTCTTACTGCCTGTATCCAGATACCGTAATGAATAAATGATGTGAAAAATCTTTTGTTGCTATATGTTTCTTGAAAGATGCTTTGCCTAACAGCAGTGCTGAAACTGGACAAAATTTACTATTTCACAGATTGCCAAAGAAGTTTATGTTTGTGAAAGGAATGTTTTTCTAATTAGCTGACCTTGAAAATGACAGTTAGGCTACTCTTCTTTTGAACTCTGATAAGAACAAAACATACATAGTCTACAAAGCAGCCCAATCTTCAGACTTGTTAACCGACAAATGAAAAGCTGAGAACCAAAATCATTTAAAGTCTGCACAAGAACAATCACATTTATTTTAACAACCCATTGCCAAAATGCTTCCTAAAGCAGTTTCATACTACATTTTTATTATATAGTCTTTTCACGAAGGCTCTTCATACAGTTTTAGTTCTTCTTTAAAGTTTATGCATCTATATGCTGGCCACATTAAAATATATAGTTACAAGTCTAACCACCATAAATAATTCTTATCTGTCTAGATTTACTAGAATATCGTTCATACTCATCGTTATGCATGCTAAGACGTACATGTTGGCTAATGAAAGACTGAATAGATAGAATTTTTTAGATAACAGATAAATCTCTTTTTTCCATATGTGAACAGAGGGTTTTTTTAAAAAAAGGAATTTCAATGTATTAATTGGATTCAGAAGAAAATTCTGTAAGCAGGAAATTATTTGTGTGTGAAAAAGACCATCACAGATAATTAAAGATGAAACAATCAACATATTTCAATTCAGAAACTTTTAGAACAGAAATTACTTAAAAAACCCCTAGAAGACTGTCAAACCCATATTTGCTAAGAGGCTTCCTTCTGTCCATATTCCATTACACCGTTGCTATGTACACACATTACGTGGAGGAAAACAGTAATATTAATCATTGCGTATGAATCAGTTTATATCAATAAAGTAAAGCTGTGAAATACCAACAGCCACCTATTTCTAATAATACATTAATTTATCAAAGCAATCAATATTTTTATGAAAAGTGCATGAAAAGCAAAGTTGTTAACTGTGAACTTCCATTCCCAAAGTTCAGTCTTTTACTTCCATTAACTGTTATTTTCAAAATAAAATAACTGTGTCTAGAATAGCACTAGAGTACCTAAAAATTCATAAAGGTAATGCTACATCCCCTATGAGGAAATTATGAGATCAGTAGCATATTTTTACAACAAAACATAACTGGTTTTCAATGTACATACTTACCATTTGTGAACTTACAAAATATTATTCTGTACTGTATTTTCAGTAAAATGTTTAGAGTGTTCATTCTTACTGACAAACTATTTTACTACATTGTTTTGCGACAGCTGAAGTTACTGAGATAGATCATTATATCTAAGCCACATAGAAAGCAGGGGACTATCCTTTTGCCCATACATGGGAATATATTACTCCCTTATTCATCAACTCTAATGACTGTCGATCCAGCTCCCAAACAAATTCAGGACTGAACTCCTGATATTAAAAAATCACCATAAATTTACATTCTCTGTGTCAAACTATGTAACCAGCTACTTGTCCATCCAGTTCACTGTACACATCCAGCCTTTGATTCCTTTCTGTCTTCCTCCCCATTAACTTTCAGTAGTCAAGAGACTGCTATTTCACTTGTCATGTCCCAACCTTCTGACAGGTTTCAGAGTAGTAGCCATGTTAGTCTGTATCCGCAAAAAGAACAAGGAATACTTGTGGGATCTTAGAGACTAACAAATTTATTTGGGCATAAGCTTTCATAGCCCACAAAAGCTTGAGCCCAAATAAATGTGTTAGTCTCTAAGGTGCCACAAGTACACCTCCAACTTTCTGAGTCACTTTTCTGCTCCTGAAATCTCATAATTAAAACAATAATCTCTCATCTTATGACAAAAATGTTTTGTACCAACAAGTACGAAGATGCTACATAAAGCATACATTGTGTTGTCCACATAAGAGTGTATACAAACACCTATTTTTCACATTCATTCTTTTCACATTTATTGAATACTCTTGATCTGGAAAGACTTTGTGTGTAGGAAAACAGTGATATCAATCACTTTATGTTTACATCCTACATGAGGAAACACTGTATTAAACATGTTATTTAAAAACAGAGAGGAACTGATCACAAAACTAAAATTAATGGTTGTTTAGGTACAAGTGATCATGAGATGACTACACTTGCTATGTGTAAGCAAAATAAAGTACAAAATAGGATATGAAAGGTAAAATGATAACTGTTTACAAATATTTTACTAAATGTTCAGAAGTTCACAATCAAGAAAGGAGTACATTAGTTAAACAACAACAACTTGGCTTAGAGGAGAAATTAAAGTAGCTATAAAAAGTTTTTAAAAATATGTATAACAAATGGAAAAAAGCAGAAATTCTTGGCTTCCAATGAGAAGCTAGGAACTGTAGAAAATTAATAAGGAAAGCAAAAGGATAAAAGTAGAAATCTATGGCTGGCAAGGATAAGGACAATAAGAAGGAGTATGTTAGGAACAACAAGAATGCTAACAATGATACTGTTCCATTGTCAATGATAATGTATAAATTGCAGAAGTGTTCTATAATGGGAATAAAGCCAAATGAAGTATTTATATCATATGGTGGTGAAATACTTTCCATGTCAACAGTGACTAAGAAAGATGTTAAACTGCAGCTCCTATAGCTGGACATTTTTAACTCAGCAGATTTAAAACTTTCCTCCAAGAATATTAAAAGAGCTGGCCGAGGTGTTTACTGGATCATTAATATTGATTTTCAGTAAGTCTTGGAACACTGGAGAAGTTCCAGAGGACTGAAAGAAAAATAATATCATGCCAACATTTTAAAAGGGTAAAGAGGATGACCCAGGTATTATAGTCCTGTCATCCTGAAATCAATCCTAATCAATCAATAATAGAGTGGCTGATATAGAACTTGATTTATAAAGAATTAAAGGAAGGTAATATAATTTACTTGTCATTCAATGAAAATAGCTCTTGCCAAACTAACTTGGTACCTTTTTTACGAGATTACAAATTTCGTGAGATTTCAAATTTGACTGATAGAGGTAACATTGTTGCCTAAGTACTGCACAACATTTTGTTAAAAAAACTAGAACAATACTAAATTTATATGGCACAAGTTAAATTATTTAAAAACTAGATCTCTGACAGGTCTCAAATTGTACTGTAAACAGCAAATAATCATTGAATAGGTGTGGTTCTAGTGCAGTCCCACAGGGATCAATTCTTGGCCCTATGTATTCAACATTTTTAACAATGATCTGAAAGAAAACAAAAAATTACTGTTAAAGTTTGCAAATGACACAAAGAATGGGGGAGTGTAAAAAATGAAGAAGATACATCATTGATTCAGAACTTTTTGGTAAACTAGGCACAAGCGAACTATATATGTTAGATACAGCCAAACGTAAAGTCATAAATTTCTGAACAAAGAATGTTGGCTATAGTTCCAGGATCGGGGGATCATGATCATGGAAAGCAATTTTTCAGAAAAAGACTTGTAAATCATGGTGGATAATCAGCTGAACATGAACTCCACGTGCAACACTGTGAACAAAAGGATGTGTAAAAAGGGGAAAATCAAGTAGGTGTACAGAAGTTATATTACCTCTGTATTTGACACTGGTACAATCACTACTGGAATACTGTGTCCTGTTCTGGTGTCTACACTTGAAGGATGTTGATAAATTGGAGAGGATTTCATAAAAGAGTCACAAGAATGGTTAAAGGATTGGAAAACATTCCTTACAGTGAAAGACTTTATGAGCTTAATCTATTTAGCTTGTCCAAGAGAAGAGACTGTGACTTAATCACAATCTGTAGGTATCGACATGGGGAACACATATCTGAGAATAGAGGTCTCTTCAATCGAGCAGACAAAGCTGTAAGATCTAATGGTTGGAAGCTGAAGCTAGACAAATTCAGATTAGAAATAAGATGCTTTTTTTTTTTCAATGAGAGACATTAACTATTGGAACAATTTAGATTCACCATTATTGTAAATTTTTAAATCAAGATTGGATGTTTTGCTGAAAAATATGCTCTAGTTGAACCACGGCTCTTGGACTGAAGCAGGAAGTCCTATATAGCTTGTGTTATTCAGGAGAGCTGACTAATCACAGCCAAGTGGTCCTTTCTGGCGTTAAAATCTATGACTCTGTGAAGACTTTGCCAACATAGACTCAATATTTTATTCATAAAGTGTTCATAACGTCAGCAATGCTTTTATATTAAAATGGTAATAAAATACATTTCTGAGTAGATTTGCCTACTTGGGCAAATACAACTGGAAATAGATTTTGTACCCAGCTGATTTTAACAGTTCATAAATAAGCCAAACAACCAAACAAACAATATTAGTCAAAGACAACATTACTGTATAGGGATGAAGCAAAACATTATTTCTTTAAAATGTGACATTTCTAAATTAGATTCCTTGTTAAAAATTTCCTTTGCTTGAGCTTTTGTTATAACTATTTGATGTATTTAGGATATTGTTAAAACTGAAATAAACTTATTTTGTTTATATAACCTAATCAGAAAATGAGTTATCAAATCAGTGAAGTACATGCCTGAATATAGACCTGTTTTTAAGTGCTTTCCTGAATTGGACCCTCACCTAATAAGCTACAACTATCTTTATAGTATGATTGACTTTTTAAAGATATGACACTTTTAGAATAATACACACATAGACTAAACAACAAATTACAGAACAAAAACCAGTGTTATATCTAACAAATGATGTTAATTTATTTCTTCCACACATTCAGATGTCCTTTATTTGAAGATTAAATTATATAAAGGTTAATAAACTATGAAATGTCAGAGAAACATATTATACAACTTTGATTTTAAGAAAATAAATACAAATTAGAGAAATATACTGTAAGTAAGGGTATATGCAGTGTATATGCAGTACTCTAGTATACTAGTTTGACATGATGACAGGATAAACACATAAAAGGTAAACCGTAAAACCACTGAAGAACATACACAGTACTCTTTTATTTAGTATTTGGTAGTGTCAGAAAAAATACGGGGTCTAATCTGCATTTTTTACACATGAATTATTTCAATAGGTGTGTGCGCATTTTGGGTACATAAAGAATGCAGAATGACATATCATTTAATTTAAAAACAGAAATCAGACATACATTCTCAACTAGGTACCAACCTATTTTCAGAGGTAATATAAAACTACTGTTTTTATTCCTATCTTAGCCTTGATTTACTTATTCATGTCCTGAATAGAAAGCAAAACAACTATTTTAAAATTATTATTATTTAAAACTTGAAGTCCCAATTCTGTACTTTATAAGCAAGGAAAACTACCACTCATTTTAATGAGTGGGAGTTTTTATTTACATAAAGAACATAGTTTCATATCGAGGCTGTTTGTTGCCAAGCAGCAACATTAAAATATTTCTTAAAGTGAAGCTGGTATTTATTAACATTTCATAAAGTTTGTAACAGACTACAAATTGCAAGATTTTATAAGATTCTGCCAAATCCACAATCCAAAATAGAACAAGACAGATAATAAAAATAAGTGAAGCAAATAGTATTAATATTAAATAACTAAGAAGGAATTTACCACCTACTGCAAGTATCTGAATCTTTTTCTCAGGGACAAAACATGACTGCAACAATATTTACAAAGAATGGTTTTAAAACTAGGTAAAAATAAAGTGCTTAATGTATTCCAGGAAGTATTATTACAGAAAATTAGAAACAAAGGCATCTGCCATACCTTCCATTGCTCTCTTAAAGAAGACTTTACAACTTCCACAGGTAAGTACTCCATAGTGGCAACCAGAAGCCTCATCACCACAGATCAGACAAATCTTCTGAGGTAATGATTCAAAACTGTATTGAGGACTCTGACCAACTTCAGTATCTGGCCTTTAAAAGGAAAGAAAATTAACAGAAATGAAACAGACTTGTAAAGAAAATTCACTGTCAGTCTGGGTTATATAGTTTTAAAGGAAATCACAGTCCTAATGTTTGCCTTTTAAAACTGAAAGCAAATGTCATAAGGATAGAAGAAAAGTGACTAAAGCCATTCCAGCACTGAATGTGTTTTTGCTTTGGGACTTGGATAAAAGACATATCTGTAAAATACATTAGCTAAAATGTTTTAAGACATTTAAAAACCCTGGTGTAGAAGGCAAGTTGTATTTTAACACGTTTTATCTAGTAGACAGGACAGCTAGGCTATTTGCTAGGGTCTTCAAAATAGATGCCTGATCCTTCTGTGGGACTGCTCATGTGAATAAAATTTCTCCTGTGCAAGTTTCTCTAGTTGCTGAATCTAAAATAATAAGAAACTGCTTTGAACTGAAACTAATTTAACTTCAGCAGCCCTTTCCCTAGGCAACTGGTAATAATTGCCCTTCACGTTATGCAGAAAATTCAGAAATACCAAATTAGTATCTCCTAATTCAGTAACAGAGTTCTTACTTGTATCCAGTTTTAATGAACACAAAAGAGATAAGGAAGAATTATTTCCAGATATATTGCCCACCCAAAGAAATTGATTTATTTAGCTAGCAAATGGCTATTTACTAAAAAACTCAAAGTGTCTTCAATGTATTAGTAAATATTTTAATAATGTTTTAGTATTTCTGTATATAAAAATTATATTGAACCATTTTATTTAATGACTTATTAATATATAAGCTAGATCAGAATTTTGGACACATTGTCATGTTAATTTTTGCTTTGAAATTGGGTGGTTTTCCCCTAAAATCATGCATGTTCATTTTAAAGAAATATGTAAATGTAAACAATATCTACCTGTAAAATATACCATTGTGTGTACAGAAGTTACCTGCATATAAATCATGAAATCGTCACCATTTAAGGCTGTCCAGAAGTGATCACCTGTTATTCCATTATACAGTCATAAACAACATTGTATTGATTACAAAATATAGTCTCAGTTGGATCCACAGGTCAAACTTCTGACAAAAGCATTTAAAATTTCACTGTCACAAGAGTACAATTTGACAAAGTGGAGTTCTTCCAACAAGAACGAAAATTCCAAGTATGACACAAACAATGTATCAAATGTAAATGTATTTGTCTTATTTCTACATGTATTCTACATTATTTTAAAAGCTCCATCGCAGTTTTGATCAAGTGAAGCTCTGTCCTGTTGATTCCTTTCTGTCATTTTTCAATGTCTCACACATTTTTTAGAACGTCCCCTTTTTATTGTAAAACTTATTCTAAACAGTGCAATGTTCTTTAATACAAAATTCATTTTACTTCAAAACTTAGATGAAGTCTGCATTGTTTTCTATAAGTCTGTTTTCTGCACAACTTCTGTGATTTAATCTCCTTAACACCAAAAAGTGTTTTGGCACACAGATCAGCTGAATACCTAGCTCAGTAACATCTCATTTAAAAACTGTCAGTATCTCTTTCCATGCCTGTTTAAAAGATAACACGATAAATCACCCCTTTTAAATTAAGATCAAAACCACAAATTTGCTTATCAATGCGGACTTAAATCTTTTGAAACCTGTGTGCCTTTAAGAGGGATCTGTTTTAAAAAGGTTTAGTGCCGTTTGCTGTAGATGTAACTTAAATCTTACCTAATATAATTGATATAGGGAGGATATAACTGGGGTAAAGTCTCTTTGAGCGCGGTTGTCTGAAAGCCAAGCTGCTGATGGCCGTTCAGGTTGAGCGGCTGGTAAAGGGCTTGAGGGGCTGTTGATGTGGAGGGCAGACTGTCCCGCTGAACCATACAGCTTGAGCTCCCGGATGCTTTACAGTGCGGCGGCCCGTAGGGCCCAGGCAGAACTGAAGACTCAGTTTTGTACAGGATGCACTCGAGAGAGGAGGGCTCCTGGCTGGCTCCGGGCTGCGGAGGGGCCAGCGAGTAGTCTGTGCACGTTACTGCCGGGGTGGTCTTGGTGCCCAAGTAGGGGGTGGGGGCACTAATTCCTTCCTCCTTGATCTTTAGAGGTGGCTGGAAGTCCCCGTAGCTATAATGCTCCTCCTTAGAGTCGGGCTGGGGATAGACATAGTCCGCGAAGTCCTGGGGGGTGGAGGAGGGAGACGCACGCCGGCCGAAGAGGCTGCTCTCGTATTCCTCCACATCCAGCAGCTGCCGGGTCCTGGCTGCCAGATAGGCCGAGTTAAGGGGCAGGATGGGCACATGGAGGAAATCCTGCCCGGGCCCTGCCGCCGCCGCAGAGCGCCCGGGGGCAGCGGCATAAGCAGGGGCAAGAGCAAGGCTGCTCCCGGAGCCGGCGTCCTGCTCAGAGGGCCCCGCGGAGGCAAAGCCGTGATCTTCCTCGGAGAGTGCCGCGGGGGCACCGCGCGCCGCACCCGCGCTCCCCTCGCCCTCCCGCGGGGGCGGCAGCGTGGCTGCGGCCGCCGGGGTGCCCCCGCCCGGCCAAAGGGAGGCGGCCGGGGGCGGCGCGGAGCCCGAGTTTGGAGCCGGGCTGTCTTGGAGGGCGGCGGCTGTTTCTCCCCGCTGGGGCTCGGCGCGGCGGTTCATCAGCGCGCCGGGGAGCTCGGCCCCGAAGAGGCTCCAAGCCGCGGGGCCGCTGGCCGGGGGAGCCAAGAAAGTGTCCAGGACGCTGTCCAGCGCGTCCCTGTCCGGCGGGGAGCCGCTGCCGCCCCGCTGCGAGGAGCGGCCCCTCGCCTCCCCCTCTGGGCGCCTCTGCGGCTCTTCTTCCTCTTCCTCTTCCTCGCTGCTTTTGGGGTAGAGCAGCCCGTGCAGGGAGATGGCCGCGGCCTCCGTCCCCCCGCGGAAGGGATCCCGCTCAGGGCGGCCCTGCAGCCCGACCGAGCCGTCCCCGGCGGAGGAAGGCGCCCTCGAGTCCTTCGCCTTCATCCCGCTCATGCTGAGCCGCGCCGGGCGCTGGGCTGGGGACTGGCGGCTCCTCACATCCTGCCGCTGCCCCGCGGCACCTCGGAGGGGGCGGCGCCCTCCGCCGCGGGTCGCCGGAGAGCCGGGCCAGCTCCCGCAGCGCGCTCCGCTTCCCCGCCGCCTGCCTCGCCTCGCCTCTGCCCAGCCCCACACCCCGCAGCCAGCCACGGGACCGCCCCGCCCCCGGGGTCCCCGGCCAGGGGCGCGCCCGCTGCGCCCCGCGCTAAGGCGCGGGCGGGCGGAGGCGCCGCGGGCGGGCGCAGGCAACAGGCAGCCGAGGGGACGGTGCGAGCGGAGACGCTGCCCCCGCCGCCTCTGGCGGACCCCGCGCGGCGCCTGCTGCCGCCGTCGGAAGGGCTGAAGCGGGCTCCCGGCTCGGCGCTGCCTCTCCCCGGCTGGCTGCCTGCTGCGCCCGCTCTGCCTCCCCGCTCGGGGGGCTGGCACCGAGCCTGGCCCTGCTTCCCCTCGGAGGCACCGATCCCGTGCAGGGAGAAGGCAGCCAAGTCCTCAGCGGGGCACCCTCCACCACTCGCTGCTGCCAGCTCCGCCCCTCCCCGCCCTGGCCTCTCCCACTGCCTCCAACTTCCCTCTTCCTCCAGGGCACTTGCCCCTGGGGGTTGCCAACGTTTTATTTCAACAAGAGCGAGACCGGAGAGACCTGGGACGGGCCAAGTCTTGACTTGCCCCCGAGGGAGGACAAGACCCTGCTCCTCTCCTGGCCTGGCCGGGGGTTCTCTCTTTCCAGCACTCTGGGCCGGCGTCTGAGGCTGCAGCTGCGGGTCTCCTCCTGCTGCAGCGCTGGGAGGGGCACTGGGCCAAATTTGAATGGTCTTGTGACCCCTGCGGCAAAGTCAACTTGGCAATATCCTTTCTGGCCTTTTCCCTCTTTTTGCCTTATCCCTGCCTCTTTGGCAACTGATTCCTCCATACATTTTCTTAAGCTCCTCCTCCTCGGGCTGGTAACCCTTCTTTTCCCCTCCCTTTTCTGTTATGGGGGTGGCCAGTTATGACACCACCACCCACTGGATATAAACGATGTTACTCTGCCTAGGCACTGATGAGAAGGCAGGATGGGCATGTTAAGGTCTTGGAAAGGAGAGCTTGACAAAGGATTAAATTACTTGCAGTGGTTGTTCACCAATCCCTCTATTTTTCATATGTCTTCAAACTTTAATATTACAATGTGAGTGTGGGCTCTAGCCCATGATCCTATAGGAGCCCCATAAATATTTATGCATTTGCTCTTGCACCTTCCACAAGATGGTGAAAACTAAATCAGTCTGAACTTGTCTTTCGTTCATGGGCTCCTGAATATCTTTCACTCATCTTACAGTTACAGAGGACACAGGCCATCACTGAAGGAATTTACTATTTGAATGTTGGTCCTTCTTTGCCTCTGATATTTTTGTATAATTTTTATCTGAGCAAATAAGAGGGGCACTTACAAATATCGGGGAACTGGATGGCTCCCCTTTACATGCAGGTTCAAATACATCTCTGGTTGGTTCTGACCAAGAAGTTGCTACCATCTGATAGGAGTTTGGTGTTATATATGCAATACTAGCTTGGTGATTCAGTTCCAATAAGACTAAAGGTTATACCAAAACCCCACAAATATAATTTGCACTGAATGACATTCTTCATGGCAGTCTCAGCAGAGAAACTAAGCATTGCAAGATGTTGAGAATAAACTACTTCCCTACCTCTAAAGGTGGTTCTTCTTGGTCTGGGTAGAGTTGGGATGGCATGACTCATGGAGAAACTAGATCTCCTATTTCCTGTGCTGTTTCTGTTCTGTAAGTAAATGGGGGATAGCCTCAAGGACAGACAACCCAGCATCTTTCAGGAATACTACAGTCACTATAAAAATATTTTCTTCTTTCTTATTTTTTAAGCCTCTTATTGAAAAGATACTCATACAAATTAATTTATTCGCATAACAGGGTACACAGATCATAGAATCATAGAAGATTAGGCTTGGAAGTGACCTCAGGAGGTCACCTAGTCCAATCTCTGCTCAAAGCAGGACAAACCACAACTAAATCATCCCAGACAGGGCCTCATCAACCCGGGCCTTAAAAACCTCCAATAATGGAGATTCCATCACCTACCTAAGTAACCTATTTCAGGGCTTCACCACCTTCCTAGTGAAATAATTTCTCCTAACATCTAACCTAGACCTCCCCTCTACAACTTGAGACCATTGCTTGTTGTTCTGTCATCTGCCACCATTGAGACCACCTTAGCTCCATCCTCTTTGGAATCCGCCTTCAGATAGTTGAAGGCTGCTATCAACCCCCCCACCACTCTTCTTTTCTGCAGACTAAATAACCTCAGTTCCCACAGTCTCTCCTTGTAAGTCATGTGCCCCAGTCCCCTAATAATTTTTTGTTGCCCTCCTCGGACTCTCTCCAATTTGTCCAAACCCTTTCTGTAATGGGGACCCCAAAACTGGATGTAATACTATTCACCAGTGGGGAATAATCACTTCCCTCAATCTGCTGGCAATGCTCCTTCTAATGTAGCCCGATATGCTGATAGCCTTCTTGGCAATAACGGCACACTGTTGACTCATATCCAGCTTCTCATCCACTGTAATCCCCAGGTTCTTTTCTGCGAACTGCTGTTTAGCCACTCGGTCCTCAGCCTGTAGCAGTGCATGGGATTCTTCTGTCCTAAGTGAGGACTCTGCACTTGTCTTTGTTGACTCTCATCAGCTTTCTTTTGGCCCAATCCTCCAATTTGTCTAGGGCACCCTGGACCCTTTCCCTATCCTAGATATTCTCATATTTAACATCAGATATTATACAGAACAAGTTTCTAGAGGCAATGTTATAAGGCAGGCTTTATACAATATTATGTGTCCATTTTATTTTACTGGTGGCAGCATGCCATAGGCTTAGAATAGATGCTGCTGGGCTCTCCCTATTTTTCCCTTCCCAACATAGTGGAAAATCTTTTATTCACCTTTTAAAATTTATATAAAAATACTATACTGTATACAATAGCCAGTAATTAAAATCTTACATGCTATTTAGGCACCTACATAAAACTGACTTGATTTTTAAAGGCACTGAATACTTGCAGCATTCAGTTTGCTCTGTAGATTCTTAGCGCTTCTGAAAATCAAGCCAATTATATTTAGGCTCCCAAATTCAGATTTAGGTACGTTGGTGAAATCCTAGCCCTATTAAAGTCAATTTCAGAATTCCCATTGACCCAAGGGGATCAAGTTTTCACCCCAATGTTTTGTATCTAGGGCCTAGATCTTGTAAACATGTTGTACATGTTTTAATTTATTACTTTGAGTAGCCTGTTTGAATCCAGTGGATATACTCACAGTAGTAAAGTTAAGTACATGCAAATATTTACAAGATTGGGGCCTAAGTCTGCAAATTTTGGCCAGTGATTTGAAATGTACTTTAATTCCTCACTTAAGATTGTTCTAGTTAACATTGTTTCATTGTTACATTGCTGATCAATTAGAGAACATTCTTGTTTAAAGTTGAGCAATGCTTCCTTATAATGTGGTTTGGTAGCCGCCTCCTTTGTCCACTGCTTGCAGGAAGAGCAGCCTGTTGGAACTATCTAATGGGGGCTTGGAACCAACAGTTCCCCATTAGAAACCCCTAAGTTCCCTGTGCGGCAGCTGCCCAGAAAGCTATCAATTGCCGGGCAGTTCAGATATCCCTCTCCCCACTGCTGTGTGCTATTCTTTCCCTCTGCCTTGGAGCTGCTGCTGGGAGCCTTCTGTTTACTATGCAGGGGAGAGGGGGCAGGAGAAGGATGCTGATGTCAGGGTGTCCCCCCTCCTCCTGCTCTTGCACCCCCCTCCTGTACCCCATCTCCACAGCGCGCAGGAGGAGGGTCAATGGATCAGAACTCAGGACAGAGGGAGCTTACTGGCAGCAGCTGCTGTCTCAACTTGCTGATTTACTTAAAAAGGCAATGTACTTAGAGTGAGGTCAGCATACTTAAAGGGGCAATGTGTCTCTCTCTCACACACACACATACACACACCAACACTTTAGAAAGTGAAGGGAATGGTACGCTCCAGTGGGATAGTGTGGATTCATCATCATCAGCCACTGCCATGCATCTATTGTGTCTCCTCCCTCCATTTGTGCTGCCTGGTAGAATGTGAGGTGAGATTAACAACGTGTTAACCCTTGAGGGCTCTGCCAAGTGCTAGTTCATCATTTAGCAGCAAGGCATTCCCTGGGAAATATCCCACCTTCTTCCACCCTCTGATTCTACCATCTCGACCAAGCTTCACAATCATCATTGCTGTGTACAGTATTAAATTGTTTGTTTAAAACGTATAGTGTGTATATATAATGTTTTTTGTCTGGTGAAAAAAATTTCCCCGAAACCTAACCTTTTTACATTATTCATTTTTTTACCTATTTACATGAATCCTTATTGGGAAATTGGAGTCACTTAACATCATTTCACTTAAAGTAGCGTATTTCAGGAACATAACAACAACGTTAAGTGAGGAGTTACTGTATGTAAAAGTCTTCTTCTTAAGGATGCCAAAACATTTTGCAAATTTATACCAGTGTATTTGGAGAATGGACCAAATTCAGCCTGTGCTGAAGAAGTCAATGGTACAAGCTTCATTCATTTTAAAGAACGTAGAAATAGGCCCTGTGGACTTGATACTGAAAGGTTTTGAACAGGCATAGTTGGGAGTGATGAAGACAAGCCTTATGTGCTTATGTATATGTGTATTTCTTCAGCAGGAGGTGAAGAATGGCTTGTGCAATTGACACTGCAGAGGGAATTTTAGATAGAATATAACTCCCAAACAGGAAGCTGGCCATGACACAAATGTTAACACCCTTTTTCTTGTAAAAGTGTCATGCGATATTAAAAAAAATAAAAAACCACAAAGTGATGAGAACTTCATTTTTACATTCTGTCCAACAAATAGTACCTTAAACACACCATACTGACTTCTGTGATTCCATACTTGGCTACAGTCATGGACAGAAGATTGCCAGGTGCTGCCCAAGCAACACTGGTCTTTGCATCAGCTGAGGAGTCCTGCCCCAGTACTAGTCCATTATGAGATCTAACACGAGCATAACCCAACATGGTGTGTGTGCATGTTAAAAGATTAGGATGGAAGTATATTAATCTTCACAATCATGAAATGTTAACCCGTTAGTGTCAAGACATTGAAAAATGCAATATGATATCATATGTTTATCACTGTTTTCTTGGGCTAAAACTAAATCAAACTTCACATTTGCCCTTCCTCTCAAATCATCCCTCACCTATCAAGAACTGGCTGCCATTAATCAGGTTGACTTCCAGTTGAATTTTCCCTGGAGACTTCCTTCTCTGGCAGCTGGTTGTCAAGTTTTTTTTCTCTCTCTCTCCTCCAAATGCTGTCTCTTTCTTCTACCCTTCCACATCTGCCTATAGTCATCATTAGCACTGATATCTATCTAATCTAATCTATCTATCTATCTATAGTGCCATAGGTGCACATGATGTTTAATATTCCCTTAACAGCCCCAGAAATCTACAATCTAAATTGGATAAAAAACCCCAAAACGATAACTTAGCATGACGGCCGTAGAACTGGGGATGGGAGATCAACTCATTTATATTCTGTCATCTCATTCCCACTCAATTTTCCTTCAGCCCTGTGTACTTCCATGCAGGTTTCTTTCTCCTTCCAATTCATTCCATTGCTGGTGAACAAATGGATCTCATGCAGTTGCTATTCATTCAGTCCCTTTTTCATTGCCCTTAATCAGCCCATTTCATTCTACATGAAACATGTAGTACGATTGCTGAGAACTGGATACTAATTAAAAGATGTTGATGTTCATTGGACCTATCCAAAAGATCAGATCAGAAATGCTGAAAGCGTCAGCAATGAGGGAGTTGATTGAATCTCCCCCATCCAGTGGGAGCTCTCTCCCATTCCTACTCCCCACTTCCTCTCAGATGAGGACTCTTCCACTTCCCTAGCCTTCCCGGATTCCTTTTAACATCTGCCAGAAAAAAAAAATCTCTCTCCATGTTGCCGGCAGCCCCACCTCCTTCCTGGAATCACTCCAGAGTCTTTGCTAGTTCCTCACAAACTTCAGTTCACAATGTGACTTGCTTTCTCACTACTGCTGCTGGACTAATGAAGGTTGGATATTGCAAAGAAACATGTCCTTTATAAATAAATCACTGAAAGTTAGAATTTTAAAATCTGAAATTTTGAAAATGGTTTTCATTAAAAAAATGCAACCATTTCTGATTAAAAATGGACCACTTTTAACTCTAAAATAGTCTTACTTTAGACCAAAACCAATAACAACATTTTGCAGGATTTTCACTATATTACTGTATTTTAAAAAAAATTAAAATGACATGGGAACCTCATATTTTGGGGTTTCATTAAATTTTTATAATGATTTCACATCCATTTTCTGCTATTTGATTGAACACCGAATAGTAATAAATAAGAATAAATAAATAAATAAAATTAAATAATAATTAGCACCTGTGCAACTAGCAGGCATGGTGCCAAACGTGACTGGTCAATTGCAGTGTTGTAACCATATTGATCCCAGGATGTTAGAGAGACAAGATGTGTGAGGAAATATTTTTTAGTAGACTTTTGCACTCACACCGAGCTCAGGAAGAGGTCTGCGTAAACTGTGTAAGCAGAAGCTGGACCAATTAACTATATTATCTCATACACCTTGACTTTCTAGTCATCTTGCTTTTGTTATGTCCCATTCTTTATCTTTGTCTGTATATTGGCTGATAGATTATAAACCCATCAATGAACATTTTTTTATATAGCTATACAGCACTAGAACACAAATTTTACCATAAAAATAAAATATTAACAAATAACAGATTTTCACTGACCATAGCGATCATGATATTTCACTGTAATGTCATCATATGTTTGCATTGTGTTTGTGGAAAAGAAGCTGGCTCCTGAGCATCTTGTCTTCTTTTTGGAACTAATATTTTGTACCATATAAGCATTTGAATTCTTGGCAAAACCCCCAAATTATTTAAAATAATGCTATTGATTTGGAAATATATACAAAAACAATTGAAGAAAAACATAAAAAAGAAAAAACTCCCTAAAACGAAGGCACTAAACAATAACTAAATATTTTCAACTCCGATAATCTCTTCTAAAAATTATCTTGTAGCATATTCTGAAGGTCAGCAAATTTGGGCTTTGTTCAAAGAGGAAGGGTGTTCCAGAGTTAAGAGCACTCCATGAAGGATGCCCTGAACTCAACTCCATAATGTATACATCTGCGAAAATGTTAGATTGAGCATCCAAGGAAATCTCAAGTGTCAGTGTATTCCATGGAGAATGAGGCAATTTCTGAGGCAATTTCACAGAACTTATACATTACAGAACTCAAATGTCATGCTTTGCATGGCGCATGTTATCTAGGAGCAGGGTGTATAAGTAAAAATGGAGTTTGATTGAGAATTCCACAATTGGCTTAAACAGTGGCTGACAGTTTCACTTTATTGCTATTTAGGTTGTGGTAATGCCCAAAACATGACTGACACTTTCTAAACTCAGAGGAGGAAGGGTATCTGCTCCAAAGAGCTAATAAGTAATAAATATTAGTAATAAATAAACAATAATAAATAATAATAATAAAAACAGCAACATAAGGAGGGAGGCAAGTTGCCATTTGTCATCACAGTATATGCATTTGCATTTCATATAGAAATAAAATAACTGACATTATGTTTAGATTTCAGTAAATGCATTTTCTATTGCATAGTGTATGGAAAATAATTTTCTAGCATGTATTGTGTAGGATAAATACCACTGCTGTCATGTAAGTGTATTACCGGTTCCTGATATGTCATACTGAAGATGTAAGCGTGGTAGTTTTGATGTGTTTATGCTTGAATCTTCTGTACCATAAATATTTATTTCTTATAAATAAAATACCAGTGTGTTCTACAGTAATGGTCAAAACCACCACTGGACAGTTTCTGCTGTTCCTTACATGGAAGCACAATGCTCGGACATGCGTGATGCAAAGACCTTTCTCATCTTCTCCCCCTCAGCAGGGGCAACCAGTACTATATAATCTCCATGTACTTCTAAGTGTAGGGCTGCTGCCTCCTTGTGACCAGTAGGGGGCCTAGGCAATCCAGAGGTGCTAGCAGGAAACAGAAATAGGTCCATAGCCCTACCTGCTTTTGGATTGCCAGCACAACTTTGGACGGGAGTGTGTAGTTCATGCTCCTGAGGGCGCAGTAGGCATGCTCCCCTTGTTCTGGGAATTCTAGGAGGGATTTTGAATGACATCCTGAACACAATTCCTTTTGCAGCCCAGCGAAGCGGTGACTAAAAAGTACAATCTAGTTCTGTAATAACACTACAATAAGTTGCTGTATTTTGGACCAGTCTTCTAGGCATTTGTGCCAAAACAGTGGCTTTTGTGTTGCTGGAGTGTGGTCTATAGAAAGGCTTCTAAAATAGTGGAATAACATCATCAGTCTTCAAGTGATATTTGTTGCAAGTGGTGTCCTAATAAAGGACACTCAAAGATTTCTGTATTTTTGGAGGGGTCCAGCTACACTAAAAAAAGGTAAATCCAAACACTGATCTGCACTCTGCATAGATGCTTCATGTCTGTAAGGTGTTTTGTTGGTATATATTCAACCACAATGAAATTTGTAAATTACCCCAAGACTGGAGGCCTAGCAAACACCAGGGAAGGAAGAGACCAACTGGAAAGTAATTTGGAAAGATGAGAGCAGTGGGGGCTATAGGTAACAAAAGGAGATTCAGTATTTATATATATCTATATAATCCTAAATACAGGGAAGTAAACTCAGATATAAAATGAAGTGGCCAGGGGGTGTTATGCGTGAGCAACATAACAATCACATTATTGTGAATTTGTATTATGAAAAACTGCTGTGTTATGAATCTCTATTTGTATGTGGATCTACCACCCCTGACAGGTTCTATCCCATGTATGCACAATACAGATACAAAAGGAAATACAAAAGTTAATGACAGTACTTATATTTCACAAAGGTTATGCAAAAAAGGCAGCTCTATCCTTAAAGGAAATAGTTTAGCTGATTCCTGTGGAGAGAGGGGGAAGAGAGCTGCACTAGAAAATTACCAGTAGAACAAAAGAGGTCAGGTGATTAAAAAGGGGTATAAAATAAAGAAACACATAGGAACAGTGGGCCCAGGGCCAGGCAGGGAGAGAAAGCATGAGGTGAGAGAGAGCAAATCACAGAAGCTGAATAAGGGGCTCCAAGGGAAAGTCATCTCCCAGAAGATAGCCGTCTCATGATGGGGGAGAGTGACTTTGTCCACTTTCCTGAGGCCAGATGGCTCCAAGAACACTGGAAAACCCAAGGGACTCGGATCCCAGCCCAAGAATGCCCTGGAGTGGTTAGAAAACGGAAACAGGGGCAGGCAGCTAGTGTTTACTGTTTTGTATGATCTGTACTCTCTGATGCTTTGTACATTTAAGTATAAAAATGCAAAAAGGTATTAGACCCTGAGCAAAACGTATGAGTGTATGTGTTGATTGATTTACAACTTCTGTGTGACCCTGAGAGAGCTGAACTGTTAACCAGAAGCTTCATGTCTTTGAAATGGAGTTTGGGAGACTGATGTGTTCAGGTACTGGGGAAGGGCCAGTGCTGCATTGAGTGGGGCCAGGCAGTCAGACAGCAGGTTCCAACACTCAGAGGGGGTTGTCAGATAGAAGGTCTGCACCCTAAGAGTGTGCCTATGGATCCTGGGTATGGGGCAGTGGCTTGACTCCATTCAGGCTCCAGAAGCATAGTACACCCCAAGGGATCCAGAACACAGAGGCTTGGATTCCCCTCACAGCAGTCCTAGTAGGTGGTCAAGATGGGGCACTTGCTAGGACCTGGGACAGTAGCTAATACAGATTTAATAATTTCAGTTAATGGATGATGTGCATCACAATATCAGAAGGTCACTGTACCATTAGTGAATAGCTTGGTATTCTTACTGGCTCAAAGAACATGTGTGTTGTATGTTTCAATTTACAAAGCATATTATATGTTGTTCTCAGAGAACAACAAAATCTAAAAGACTTGCAGCTTTTAATAAGTGTACCACATTTTTATATGAACAAACTAATTTTTTCCCTGTATCATTGCTGAATAAAAGTCTTCAGCAAGCTTATCAGAGCTGATTTAGAAAAGAACATTTCCAGAACAAGAGTTTTTATAAGATTACTTTAATGTCACATGTAACCAGGTCATGAAGGATTTTAAAAATAATTATTATCATCACTGAATACATATCAGCTTCCAGCATTCTGTTGGACAGACACATATCACTGAGGTTTAGAAAATAATTTACTTAAATAATTTAGGCTAGTGAAAATTGTCATCTTGGTGAATCTAACATAGAAATATTGTATATAAACACACCTTTTCATGAGATTTGGTCCCCTGAAGTATTTTCCCTCTGCAACAAATTTTGTTAGTCAATAATTGTTTTAATAATTTGGGGAATTTTTATTTAACATCTCCAGAGTTAATTTTTGACCCTTCCTCCTCTTTGTGTACTGATTTTGAACTTGCACCCTGTGATATCCTTCTGTTCCTCTGTTATAGCATTGATCCCTGTCTTCTCTCTTTAGCCACTACAGGCCTCCTTTGTCAAGACAGCACTCTCTCTCTCTCCCTAGATGCCTATGTCAACTCTTCAGAAGAAACAGTGCAACTTCTGTGCCATGTAAGCACCTGATTCCTGCAGCGGATGCCTGTTCCTTTCAGGAGACAGCACCATCCCACTCCTTTTTCCCAGGGGTGGCTCCTTTGAAAAGCCAGTACTTTTGAGGATCCAGCATCAGCGCTGGCTGGTTTGAAGAGACCAGCAGTTTACATTGTATCTCAGAGCTGACATCTTAAATATGCTGCTTCCTCTATGAGGTCTATTTTTCAGAGTCTTGAGGAAATAGTTCTGTGGCTATAAATTGGCCTTGTGACTAATATTAACTGATGTGATTTCAAATTAAAATGTTTATATTAGAGCTGTTAGGGCAGGTCAGAAAACAACAATTCCATTTAATGAAAAAAGTTTTGATTTTTGTTTTGTTTTGTCCTGACATGGAATGAAAACAAGACCTTTAAAAACTTATCATGAAAAACAGAGTGCCATCTCCTCGATTGCTTGATTTGATTTGGACCAGGGATTTGAACCTGCATATATGTGGAGCAAGGACCCTAACCCTTAGGGTATTGGTATTCTAGGCTTTTAGTCTTTCCAGAAGTTCCATATGGAGCTACTATATTCCATCTATTTTTTTTCAGTCAGATCTAATAGATGAAGATAGATTAAATCTTTAGATAAAGATCAAACATGTAAGCTACATTACTCTATTTTTGTCAGTAACATTTCTCTTCTCAGTACAGTATTAACTTTGTGGTGTATTCAGAGCAAGCTGATTCCCTTTCACAATTTCCTGGGACTCAGCTTCTAAGGAAGCTGGTTGGAAAGAGGGCAGGTCTGATAGAGGCTTGAGCCTTCTGCCTGATTGAATGTCTCAGTGCCTGGCTCTAAGGAGAAAAAAAAACAAGAAACCCAATTACTCAGTAGTTTAATTTAAAATGTAGCTTTACAGAAGAAATGTGACTAATTACTTTTATGATTCCCCTAGTGAACAGGAAATTATTGCAATGTAAATGATAATAAGACTCTGTGGGATCACATAACAATTTTGCACTAGCAAAACTCCATTGACTTCAGTGAGGTTACTCCTCATTGATTTAAATTAGATAAGAATCAGGCCCAATGTATCTTAACAACTGTTGGACCAACTTAACAACTGCTGTGGAAAAAGACCCTGAAATTAATGACCAAAAGTCCCAGAAGAAAAAAACAATATCAATAAGTAGGGTCCTACCAAATTCACGGCCATAAAAAACAGGTCACAGACCATGAAATTTGGTCCCCCACTGTGAAATCTGGTCTTTTGTTTGCTTTTACTGTATACTCTACAGATCTCCTGGGGGAGACTAGTGCTTCTCAAAATGGGGGTCCTGACCCAAACGGGAATTTGCAGAGGGGTTGCTAGGTTATCTTCGGGGGGAAGGGGTTGCTGACTAAGGGCCCGGCTTTGCAGGCAGCAGTGCAGAAGTAAGCATGGCAACACCATGCCATGCCATCCTTACTTCTGCGCTGCTGCTGGCGGCACTCTGCTTTCAGAGCTGGGCTCCTGGCCAGCAGCCACTGCTCTCTGCTGTTCTCCAGTTCTGAAGGCAGTACCACTTCCAGAAGCAGTGAAGAGGTAAGGGTAGCAGTACCACAACCTCCCCCCACCAACCTTGCAACCACCCCATAGCTCCTTTTTGGGTCAGGATTCCTACAATGCTGTGAAATTTCATATTTAAACAGCTGAAATCATGACATTTACGATTTTAAAAATCCAATGACCGTGAAATTGACCAAAATAGACTGTGAATTTGGTAGGGCTCTGTCAGTACGGCAGGGTGCTGCCTTTCATGTAAATCTTCTGTCCCCTCCTTCCTCCTTCTGTTCTTCTATTAATCAGAAATGTATCTGCTTCTTCAATTACCTTCATAACACTATCATTGTTCTTCCTAATTAAAAAAAAAATGCTGGCAACAAAACAATGTGAAGATTTTAATCTTTAAAATTTAACTCAACTTTTACAAAACGTTTCTGCAGCTTCAGCAAATGCATAATAGAAAATCCGCTTTCTAGCTAAAAGGGATTAGCATTCTGCCAAATGATCCAGGAAAGAGGTATGCACAATAATTCTTTCAAGACAGTCTTGATGTCTCTGTTAATACCACGTTAACAGGGCAAGCCAAGTATAATTAGGCAGGCCAAAGAAGAATTTGAACAGCAACTAGCCAAAGACTCAAAATGTAACAGCATTTTTTTTTAAAGTACATCAGAAACAGGAAGCCTGCTAAATAATCATTGGGGCACTGGACTACTGAGGTGCTAAAGGAGCACTAAAGGAAGACAAGACCATTCCAGAGTCGCTAAGTGAAGTCTTTGTATCGGTCTTCTCTGCAGAGGACGTGAGGGAGATTCCCACACCTAAGCCTTACTTTTTAGGTGTCAAATCTGAGGAACTGTCCCAGAGTAAGGTGTTATTAGAGGAGGTTTTTGAACAAATGGATAAACTAAACAGTAAAAAGTCACCAGGACCAAATGGCGTTAAACCAAAAGTTCTGAAGGAACTCAAATATGAAATTGAAGAACTAGTAACTGTGATATGTAACCTATCATTTATATGTGTTTCTGTACCAGATGATGATAGCTAATCTGACACCAATTTTTTAAAAACAGGCCATCCTGGCAATTACAGGACGGTAAGGCTTACTTCAGTGCTAGGCAAATTGGTTGAAACTATAGTAAAGAACAGAATTATCAGACATATATATGAACACGATTTGTTGGGGAAGAGTCAACATGGTTTTTTGTAAAGGGAAATTATGCCTCACTAATCCATTAGATTTCTTTGAGGGAGTCAACAAACATGGGGACAAGGGTAAATCAGTGGATATAGTGTACTTATACTTTCAGAAAGCCTTTGACAAGGTCCCTCACCAGAAAGAATGAGGAGTACTTGTGGCACCTTAGAGACTAACAAATTTACTTGAGCATAAGCTTTCGTGGGCTACAGCCCGCTTCATCAGATGCATAGAATGGAGCATACAGTGGGAATATTATTATGTGAATATATATATATATTCCACCTTCTCATGTTCTCTCTCTCTATATATATATACACACACAGAGAACACGAGAAGGTGGAAGTTGCCATACCAACTCTAAGAGGTTAATTAATTAAGATGAGCTACTATCATCAGGAGAAAAAAAAACTTTTGTAGTGATAATCAAGATGGTCCACTTCAGAGAGTTGACAAGGTGTGAGTAACAGTAGGGGTATAGTTAACATGGGGAGATAGACTGCAAACATGGGGAAATAAATTCAATTTGTGTAATGACCCAGCGACTCCCAGTCTTTATTCAAGCCTAAGTTAATAGTATCCAGTTTGCAGATTAATTCCAGTTCAGCAGTTTCTCATTGGAGTGTGTTAGTCTCTAAGGTGCCACAAGTACTCTTCATTCTTTTTGCGGATACAGACTATGGTTGCTACTCTAAATCCCTCACCGAAGGCTCTTAAGAAAAGTAAGCAGTCATGGGACCAGAGAGAGAGTCCTCTCATGGATCATGTGTGGCTCGCAGGCTGCAGGTTGCCCACCACTGCTTTACATCCTTCTATTGGCTCCCCTTCTCTTAAATTTCAAGGCTCTTAACAGTCTATCCCCACTACGCCTATCCTCTCTCATTCCCTACTTAGATGTTGATTCTCACCTCTGATGGGGCCAAGACTCTAGTCTTCATTGCCCTCTTGTTTTTTCAAACAAGAACCTTCATATTTTCTCCCATGCTGCCCCTCATGCTTGGGAGGATCTCCCTATAAACATCCACATAACTTACTCATTACTTGTCTTAAAAACTCTCCATTTCTGTGATGCCTACAAAAGTTGTGGCAATAGTTAAGTTGCTGATGTGCTGAGACCACTACTTATCATGCTGACAAGTATGAGCTCATGATTTCTTGAGATTTTTGGTACTCCCTTGTTTGTCTGTATGTATCCATCTCATGATATACTTAAATTATAAGTTTTTGGTCGTAGGGACCATTTTTTTCTGTTTTTGTGTGCCCAACACAATGGGGTTCTTGTCCATGACTAGGGTGTTTAGGCATAGTGGTCATACAAATAATGCATAATAATAACAATATTTGCAACCCACTTTCATCACAACATCATCTCTCCCTACCTGCACTAACATAAAATAAATACATGCAGGAAAAGCACTGAATTTTTTAGTCAGCGTTAAAAGCTACTTTTATCCCTGCTCTCCTGTTTAACTCCTGTTAAAATCCTCTTTGTCAAATCATTGTAGATCATGTCTTGTGGCTCACTGCTCTGTCCATTTGTATTGTACAGCTCTAATTTCCTCACCTAGATGGATAAATTGGCTTTAAGTGATAAGTTCTGGTTTAGTGCCAATGGGGGAAAACTGCCTAGAAGAATATTAGAAGTGACAAAGAGTCCTGTGGCACCTTAAAGACTAACTAAAGTTTTAGAGCATAAGCTTTTGTGGGCTAATACCCACTTCGTCGGATGCATAGAAGAATATTGTTATTCTTTGTTGCATTTGTAGATCATTCTTTAAAACTTTCTGGGCAAAACACTATTTTTTTATTCAGTTAATATTTCCAAACATGAAATCCTTGTTTTAATAAGGGTCAAATCCTCCTCTCACCTCATCATAGGGAGAATCCAAGAAAACAGATAGGAAATCTCCAATATTGCTGCAAACAATAGGATAAAGTGTTCTGGTGAGAAATAGTTTTGGTTTAACTTAGGGTACGGCTACACTACCCACCAGATTGGCGGGTAGTGCTCGATATATCAAGAATCAATTTATCACGTCTCATCTAGACGTTATAAATCGATCTCCAAATTGACACCTGTATTCCATCTCAGCAGGAGGAGTAAGCGGAGTCGGCGGGGGAGCAGACACGGTCGACCCGCCACCGTTGGGACGGCCAGGTAAGGCAACCTAAGATACTTCGAATTCAGCTACGCTGTTCGTGTAACTGAAGTTGCGTATCTTAAGTCGATCTTCCCCCCACCATTGTGTAGCCCAGCCCTAAGTTAAAAATACCTTTGTGAACTGCTTGCTGCAGCTGTGCAGTAGGCTTTATATGTTTTTTTTTTTTTTTTTTGCTAGATTCATAAAGCACACAGGTAAGAAAAGACTTGCTGTGCATGCATGCATGACTAACTTATCTGCATAATAAAGTGTTGTGCAATGTGCACGGGCTATCAGTAAAGATGCTAAAGGGTTGAGGGTAGGCTGCTGCACACTTTAATCTCAGCTGTACTGAAGGGAGTCCGGCTATGCTAAACCTGCAAAGATGTGTAGTTCCTATGTTTCAGAGGGGAGAGGTTCTGTGTACCTCCTAATATATTTGGATGGGGTGTTCCTCTGGGATCCAGCCAAGTAATTCCAAATAAAAGACTTTACATATGGTATTGTCAATTGTATGCAAACTGGAAGAGTTTCAAAGTACTGAAGAATGAAGCTCAGCACTGAGTCAGATCCTTAGCTGGCATAAATCAGGATAACTCCCCAGATTTCAGTGAAAATGCTCTAATTTACATCTGCTGGGGATCTGGCATTTAATGTCTTTTCTTCCCCTTTGAAAGAAACCCTAGAGAAGTACATAAACATAAAACACATTATTGAGTGTTTTCATTAGCAGAAGCAAGCTCTCCACTGATCAGAACACATCAACTAAAAGTGGCAACAGACCCTGCCAGAACAACAGATGCAAAATCTGCAGACATTATCTCCATTGCTACAATGATCAACACCCCCACAACACACCTTCAAAACCCTACACGTGCCTATAACAAAATGTGGTGAATCTCAACCAGCACAGTGAATGCCCCAACAACAACTATTTGTGTGAAACCAATCAATCACACAGGAAAATTATAAGAACAGCCATTCTGGGTCAAACCAAAGGTCCATCTAGCCCACTCTTCTGACAGTGGCCAATGCCAGGAGCCCCAGAGGGAATGAAACATAGCAGGTAGTCACCAAGTGATACATCCCCGGTCACTCATTCCCAGCTTCTGGCAAACAGACAAAATGTAAAAATTATAAAAGAGAAAAACACCTTTGGGTGAACGCTTTTCACAAAGTGATCTGACCTATCAGTCTTTATCAGCAAAAGAAACTGTACAACACCTTCAAAAGAGGAGCCTGAGAGTTTAAATTCATAACTTTGCAAGACATTAAAAATAATGAACTGAACAGAGACACTGGATTTATGGCTTATTACACTAATGTGTAACACACTAACCATACTTTCTGTCGTATGACTATACATAGTATATGTTAATAGGCCACTTCACCTTGAATGGTCCCTTAGTTTAGCATAAGTAGTTAGCACATATTCTATCTTTTGTACCATATATTTAGCTGAGACACTCTCGGCTAGTCTACAGTTAAAACCTTGCATCGACACAGCTGTACTAATGCAGCTGCGCCATTGCAGTGCTTAATGAAGACAATCTAAGCCAACGTGAGAGAGCTCTCCCATCAGCAGAGTTAATCCACCTCCCCAACATACTGTAGCTATGTCAGCAGGAGAAGCACTGTCTACACAGGGGTTGGGTTAGTGTAAGTATGTTGCTCAGGGGGTTGGATTTTTCAATCCCTGAGCGACGTAGTTATGCTTATAACATGTCTGTAGTGTATATCAGACCTCTTAATACCTTTCCCAAACCTGAGAAAGAGCTCTGTGTTGCTCGAAAACTTGTGACTCTCTCCAGTGGAAGCTGGTCCAATAAAAGATATTATCTCACTCACCTTATCTCTCCAATACCCTGGACCAACACAGCAACAGCACTGCATACAATCTCTCCTTTCTGTCTTTTGTCTAGCTTGAACATGCCCCATTCTCTGAATGTTCTCTCATGACCAAATTATTTATCATCTTTGTTCTTTGAACTCTCTCCAGGTTGTTTAATCAGTCTTTTTAAAATCATGGTGCTCGGAGCTGAATGTCGTACATTCCACTTTGTGAATGGCGGAATCACAAACATCTGGCATCTTTGCTTTCTGAAATACTTAACACTGAAGTAATCAGCAATATACCTGTGCAAAGGTTTCCCTGTTAATCTCTCCCTCTCAAACAGAACAGATGGACGATAAAAAAAGCATAATCACGAACTTCTGTGTAAACTATCACAATAATTGAAAAGTTACCTATTCCCTTGCAAATTAACAGTAGTAATTTCCATGACAATATATTCTTTTACTGCAGTTGTCAGGCCATTTTATTTTCAACACAATATATCCAATTATATGTGGTAGAGATGGGCTTGAACCCAAATAAGCTGGACTGAGGGTTATTACTAGAGAAAATTCTCCAGTCTCTACTTCGTATTTCTGGTCTCTATTCTGAATTAGGCAAAATCACTCCACCCTGAGATGGACGCTGTGGACCCTGAGCATGTATAGAGAAAACCTAGGATTTTGAAAACGGTGCCTGGCAGCTCTGAGGTAAATGACAACAGTGAGTATGTGCAAGATTGGTGGCTCCGGAGCATCTGCAGTAAAGGGTGACAGAGAGCTTAGTTTAGCTGAGCAGATAGTTGGTCACTCATACTGGTCACAACTCATTTTAAAGGTCAGAGCTGTCAACCAGAAGTCTGAGGTAATGGTTGAGACTGAACAATGATACCAGTGAGGTAACTGTGTCTAAGAATAGGAAGGTATATAAAGAAAGAGCTACAATATAGCATAAAAGGTTGGCTGCTAGCAGCACTTTTAGAGTCCGGAGGCTTCATCTGAGAAAGAGAAGTGTGGGGAAAGCCAGGGAGCTAGCAAGACAAGCAAAAGCAAAACTGCTGCAGAGAGAGAGAGGAAAGCTAGAGAGAAGCAGAGCTGATGACCAGGGACTGAACAGCAGCAGCAGTGATTTTTAAAAGAAAACAGCATATAGAATAAGCTTAATATTCTTTTATTTATAGTTAAGTATAGGATAGTACATAGGGTTAGAATGTGTATGCTTGAAATATGTGTGTGAGTTTTCTCTGTGTAGACTTTAATGTAATTTGAGATCTGCCATCAGCAATTTGTTGCAAACTGGCCACTTGCAACAAATTGCTTCAGTTAGAATCGGTTAAACTATATTTTATATTGTAGTATAAGTGCTCTTTAACTTGCAGTAAGGGATTTGTGTCTCAGGAATTTTGTGCCTTCTTTAGGATTTTTAGATCATATTGTAGCAGGGATTTTATTAGTTACTTTAATTTCAAAAAATGTTGTTTTGGAAAGTACACTGCCTGTGTTAATTGCTTTACTGGAAGGTTATATCTGTGTCCTTCAGTGTTTTCCTTAGCAACCCCAGGAATGTTTATCTTGGGAAGAATAGACCAAGGGGGCAATAGGCAGCTTATTATAGAGTGCCTCCAAATCCATTTTTTGTGGTAACGGGGAATCTGGGACTTGAAGCCCAACTTTGTGGCTTGGGTACATCTCTAATATGAAGTCATTTTGAGGGAAGAAAAAGTAACCAGAGAAAGAATTCAAAATCAATTAATTATAATGACTTACATGTAGATGGGCCTTTCATCCCCAAGGAAACGAATGTTTCACAAATTATTTCTTGTTCACACACATGAAAATATCTGTCATTGGGCCAGAGACAGCGAGAATGACCATAGTCTATTGGTCAATTTATTCATCTTGGAGACCCAAGTTCCAACCCCTGTTCCAATCAATATTTAAGTATTTTATACAAACTGGAACAGTTTCAGCAGTGACCCATCCCAAAACACCCTGTAGCTTGATGGGAGGTGGGAAACTTTGGATCAAGATTCTGCTCCAAATCAGGCAACGCAGGGACTTGAACCTATGTCTCCCACCTCCCAGGGGTGTGCCCCAGCTATGGGGCATAAGTGGGGCACTATGTCCTTCTTGGTTGTCTTTTTTGCAAGTGAGGCATGCTCTGAGTATGTCTATCAGATCAGGTGCTGTAGGCAATTTAGGTGGGAAAATACCTAATTTGAGAATCATGCGGGGCTTAGGTTTGAGTGAGGTCTGAGCAAGTTGGTGGTGTCAGGATGTAAGTGGCTGTGCACATGCATAAAGGCAGAAATGTAGATGCCTAGAGAACTTCATGGGCAGAAACGTGTGTGCCTACAAGGTAAGGTAGCAGTTAGGCACTTAAATCCTTTTGTGGATCTAGCTCCAAGATCTCAATGAAATTCCCATTGAAGTTTGATGCTTATTACCATGAATAGTCCCATTAAATTAAATGGGAGTACCAGGATTAGTTATTTGCAGTGTTGTTGTTGCAGTGTTGTTCCACAACCTTAGATAGACAAGGTGGGTGGAGGCAATATCTTTTCTTGGACTAGCTCCTCTTCTGAAAGAGTCAAGCTTTTGAGCTACACAGAGCTCTTCTTCAGGAAAGATACTCAGTGTCATGGCTAAATGAACGGTGGAATTGAGGGCAAGTCTACACTTAAAACCAGTGCAGCTACTTTTGACGTGCTGGTGCAAATCTATGAGGGAGTGTTGGTCAGCTGTCAAGAGGATGAAAATATCAACAATAAATCTCAGGTATATCATTGGTCTTGTGGTGCATTTGTCCAGAAATTCTTCGTCAGTGTGGTCCATGAAGAGGTTGGCATATTGCAGAGACATCCTAGTACCTGTGGCTGTTCCCATGGTTTGGACAAATGTTTATTGTTGAAAGTAAAATTGTTATGGGTGAAGATGAAATGGATGAGTTTGGCAGTGTCTTGGGGAGGATATCTGATTGTTGCCAATTGTCTGGAAGATATTTGAAGCGGGCAATGATGCTGTCAAAGTGAACAGGTGACATCCATGATGGTGAAGATGGTGTCCTGAGGGAGGTTGTTAATGTAGTGGAGTTTCTGGAGGAATTTAGTTGTATCCTGGAGGAAGCTTGCCATTTGTGAAGTTAGTGGTTTGAGGATAGTTTCTTTAAGTCTAGATATTCCTTCAGTAAGAGTGAGATGACCAGATATGATGGGTCTGCTTGGATTCCCTTGTTTGTACATATTGGGAAGTGTGCAGAAGATCTCTAGGGTGGGAGTTCATGGGGGATGATGTTATAGAATTCCTCTTGGTGTTGTTTGAGGAAGGATTTGTTATATCCTTAAATTCCTGGGTGAATTGTAGTGTGAGGTTTTCTTTGAGGTCTTTAGAGTAGGTGGTGTCAGAGAGTTGTCAGTTGGTCTTGTTGACATAGTCATGATTGAGAACTATTATGGCATCCCTTTTTATGCTGTTTTTTTCACCATCTGGAGGTTGGATCTCAGGGCCTATATAGCTGTCCTCCTGGTAGTTGGGACATTGTGCTGTTGCTAAGGGTTTCACAGTCATTTTTTTTCCTGAACCAATCAATGTAATGATCAAGAGTGTGTTTAGTTATGACAGTAAGTACTATGCTTGGTAGTAAGTGCTCACATAATTGCATCTTTATACAGTTACATAGGTGAACAGAACCAATATCAATGCATGAATTCCTTCATTATCTATCTACCTATCTCCAAAAAAACAAAACAATCCTATCACTCTGAGGACTAAAAAATCCCCATAGTATTAAAATTTCATCCCCCAGGCATCTCTGTACTGTATTATTGAAAGCATGAGTCTCTTCTAAGAATTTTTGTGAATATTATTATTATTATTTCTATTATCGTAGCACCTGAGGCTCCTAAACCAGAATCATCATGTCAACATGACATGCTGAACTTTTTAGCTAGATCTTAACTAATGCAGTCTGGCTGATCCAGGGCCCCTCATAAACAGCCTGTGTAACAGGCACTGCCTTAGAGGGAACAGGCTTTGGAAGCAGCCTACAGGCAGCGAAACAGAAGAGGAGGAGAAAAATGCTGAATCCTTAAGAATTCCTCAGCAAACTAGCCAGCAAGGATAACTATAAATTCACCAATCCTAAACTAAACATGATATGTATTTAGTGAAGTAGAACTTGGCACTAGCAGCACCTATCCATTTTAAACATAGAGTTTCAATCCATGTGAGCAAGCTTCTGCAATGAAATGTATCATATTAAGATTAAGAGAGGGAAACATTCCCCAATGAAATCTACACTGAGGGTCAGTCAGTGTTCCACTGCTCCATCCTTCACAGAACCTTCCCTTCTCTTACACGCCTGCATAACACCCAGGCAAAGTCACAACCCTTCCTAGCATCCTGGGGCACAAGATACCACAAAATGGGCAGAAAGGAAGTGAAATTACACCTCATTCCTTATCTCCTTACTACCTAGCAGAGCTGGCCAGGCATTCAGGAGGAGTATGTGTCATCCCTTGAAGAGACGCGGTGACAGGAGCACTTTCATTACATGCTGAGGAAATCTGAGAGGGATCAGCTTCCCTGCAGCACAGGCCAGTGGCTATAAAGCATGAGTGAGCTCTAATTCCATTTCATTTCCCCTGCACTGCAATAAAGCAAAATATTTTTGTCTTTTCATAAGCTATGAGGGGAGGAAAATCATTAGACTTGGCCAAATAGGTTTTCTATCTGGAGATAGACAGGCCCTCAAGTTACACACACAGACACTTCTCATTTGTTTGTACAAAATGTGCTGTTGTGTATAGTACTTGTTTATCACACACAAGTGATTGTCAGAAAAGGCAAATGTGGGTTTTCCACAAACCACATGCCTTTGCATAAATTTTGCAGGCAAAACTTAGAAAATTTGGCCTCAAAATTATGGATTTGGCTGTGACTATACTTGTTAGATTATTCAGCTCTGTGAAAAGCCAGAATTGTAGTGACTAGCAGTATTTGAAGAACCCATTTTAGTCAAGTATCTGAAATTTGTCACATATTTTTTTGCTTAGAAGATATGCCATTTCCTGACTTTTAAGGGAACTTCAGCTGCTCTACTATAGCATACATTTGCCTTCTCCTGAAGACAGCCTGATCCCCTTTCAGATGTATCCTTTTTGAGCTTGAAACCAGCAACAAAGGGCTCGAGCAGTTCAGTCAGAGACCTGGATGTGAAATCAATTTACAAATATTTGCAAGAGGCATCTTTGCAAGAATAGCAATGGCAGCTCCACTGAGTAGTCAGGGTAGGCAAAACCCACACAATGATGTATTCTCTTTTCCTAATGGAGCGTTGCATAGATAATAATCAAATCACCCTTCCCGGTTTACTATCTCAGCACAGATCAGCCAAGGTCACTTATATTTTCACTTCACTTCGAAAAATAGAGTAAAACATAAACAATATAATCGCTGTTAACCAGGTCATGCCTTCATCTGCATTTTGTATGCTGGTACAACAGTATTTTTAAAATGTTCTTTTCAGCACTGATCAACTTGCATCAAAACATTTAGTAATATAATAATCTTACAATTATGCATCAGATCTCATCCCAAATAATTCTAAACTATTTTGCAGGCTCAAACAGAAATAAACATAAAAAATGATGCACAAACACCACTTAAATCACAGAATAATGCTGTGCAACATCCATACTTGTGGTATTAAGAGCACTCAACTCGTTGGGATGGGTACATATGCTAGCAAAGTCAGGTTGCCATGACATTTCCCAACAATAATTTCAGACATTTCAGTTCTTTGGGTTTTGTCCCAGAATTGATGGTGAAATCCTTAGCAATCTTCACATCCTCCACGTCTCCATTGCCAATAGGACACCTATACAAGCCCTGAAATCCAAACTCCAGATAGTGACAAAAGTAGTGTCGGATAGGGTTGCCAACTTTCAAATAGCACAAAACCAAACACCCTTGCCCCACCCCATTCATTCCATCCCCTCTCCCTCCAATACTCGTCCTCACCCACCCTCACTCACTTTCACTGGGCTGGAGCAGGGAGTTGGGATACAGGAGATAGTGAGAATGAGGGCTCCGGCTGAGGGTACTGGCCCTTGGGCCAGAAATGAGAAGTTCAGAATGCTGGGGACGGGGCTCCAGGATGGGATGTGGAGGTGGGGGTGGAGTGTGGGAGGGGATGAGGGTTCTGACTGGGAGTGTGGGCTCTGGAGTGGAGCTGGGGATGAGGGGTTTGGGGATTAGGAGGGAACTCCAGGCTGGGATAGGGGTTGGAGTGTGGGAGCAGGTGTGAGAGGGGGTGCAGGCTTCAAGGGACAGTTTGGGTGCGGGAGGGTGGGCCAGGCGTGGGACAGGTTATTGGGGTGAGGGAGGGGGTGAGAGATCCAGCTGGTTATATTATTCTTATATTCAGTTAATTGTAGAGATTTGGCCTGATCAGGACTTGATTCTGTGAGGTGCCAAGCACCAAGAACTTTCACATCACATATGTAATGATCTTGGAGTTCACTAAACAACAAAGAAGTGAATGAGAAAGGAACAAAACTTCTAGCATATCCATGGTGAATTGCTACACAGCTACCCTTTGTTTTCAAACCAGGGCATGTCTTAAACATCCAGGTCATGTCTTAAAATCCCTATATTCATGATACCGTCCTTTATAAGGAAGATTCTCTAAATTATAATTTTTTACAACCATATCGCTGCAACATATACATTTACCCTTCAGGTTTTCCTTTTAAATTCAGCAAGTTGCTTATGTTTCTCAAAGAAAAGGACTTCAAACATTGCATTCACTATTGTACATTTTCTTCTGATCAGGAGCCCATGTGTACTCTATGCCATGCACCTTATTTACCATGGCATAGACAAAGCATTTGACTTGGTATATCTTGCTCTTGATGATAAGCCCTGATACAAAACAAGACATCTTGATTCATTTAGATAATTTCCATCATCCTTCCAGAAAGAATTTTCTGTTCTTTTACTCCTTCTTTCTTTAACTTTTCAGGTGCGTCTGTGCCTGTGAAAGCAGATTTTTTTGTCTGCTTCATTAAATATTCCCATGGAGATAATAAATTTAATGCCACCGCTTCATACTCTTACATATTGCTTTTCTCACATCGATATCAATTGCCTTCAGACAGTGTGGTTACAGATAGGGGAACCGAGGCACAGGATTTAAGCCCAAGGCCACAGTCCAGTGGCAGAGCCAGAAATATAGTTCAAGTCTCCTGACTGTGCAACAGTTGACAATTGGCCTCCTTCCTCAGCCTATTTTGTTTTTTGCACACTTTCACCTTTGTCTTTTATTTCCCCTTCTGAGGAAAATATCTTGGTTTTCTCTGCTCCTGTCAGTTTTCTTTTTCACCATCTCCTTTTCAGGCTGATGTGTTCTTCTACTTACACAGACTTTTCTGAGGAATTGAGCAGGTCTGCATACTTTTCTCTGGATTTGGGGGAATTTCTCAGAGCTATTTCCAAAATCTCAGACCTTCTGGGAACATATTAGCAAGGGTAAAAATGACACTGAATAGATCTGAGAGAAATAGTGTCCAAGTAGGTAGTCTGCAAGCCTCATCACTGGCCTGATTCTCTTAAAGTCAGGGATAGATTATTTTTCTTTTTCTTTTCAGAGAAACCTAGGAGTTGATGAGAGGGAACTATGGGTTAGTTGAGAGGAAAATCATAGGCTTTAAAATTCTTCTTATAGACGGTATGTTGTTCTTTCCCTCTCCCTCCTGTATTTGTCTTCTCTTTCAGTTCAGCCCTGACAGAACACCCTTTTGTGTGGGCAGCTTCAGTGAATGAGGGCAAGGAAAACAAACCCAACCCATACTGAAATGGACTTCACTTTCCTTTTATTCTTTTCATTGTGCTTTCTCCATTTTATGGCACTAGAGTCCAGCCAGTTCTGATGTGGCCTTGTGAAACAAATAGGAACAAGGATCTCATAGCAGCATGTAAAAAGAATGAGTACTTGTGGCACCTTAGAGACTAACAAATTTATTTGGGCATAAGTTTTCATGGGCTAAAGCCCACTTCATTGGATGTATAGAATGGAACATACATAAGGAAGACTTATATATTACATAGAACATGAAAAGGTGGAGGTTGCCGTAACAACCCTAAGAGGCTAATTAATTAAGGTGAGCTATTATCAGCAGGAGAAAAAAAAAGCTTTTTCTAGTGATAATCAGGATGGCCCATTTCAAACAGTTGACAAGAAGGTGTGAGTAACAGTAGGAGGAAATTAACATGGGGAAATAGATTTCAGTGAGTGTAATAACCTAGCCACTCCCAGTCTTTATTCAAGCCTAATTTAATGGTAACCAGTTTGCAAATTAATTCCAGTTCTGCAGTTTCTCATTTGAGTCTGTTTTTGAAGGTTTTTTTTGTTGAAGAATTGCTACTTTTAGGTTGGTTACTGAGTGGCCAGAGAGATTGAAGTGTTCTCTGACTGGTTTTTGAGTGTTATGATTCCTGATGTCAGATTTCTGTCTATTTATTCTTTTTCATAAAGACTGTCCAGTTTGGGCAATGTACATGGCAGAGGAGCATTGCTGGAACATGATGACATATATCACATTGGTAGGTGTGCAGGTGAACGAGCCCCTGATGGCAGGGCTGATGTGATTAGGTCCAATGATGGTGTCAGTTGAATGGATATGTGGACAGAGTTGGCACCAGGCTTTGTTGCAAGGATAGGTTCCTGGGTTGGTGATTTTGTTGTGTAGTGTGTGGTTGCTGGTGAGTATTTGTTCAGATTAGGGGGCTATCTGTAAGCGAGGACTGATCTGTCTCCCAAGATCTGTGAGAGTGTGGGATCATCCTTCTTGATAGGTTGTAGATCTTTGATGATGCACTGCAGAGGTTTTGGTTTGGGACTGAAGGTGATAGCTAGTGGTGTTCTGTTACTTTCTTTGTTGGGCCTGTCCTGTAGTAGGTGGCTTCTGGGTACTCTTCTGGCTCTGTCAATCTGTTTTTTCACTTCCCCAGGTGGGTATTGGAGTTTTAATAATGCTGGATAGAGATCTAGTAGATGTTTGTATCTGTCTGAGGGATTGGAGCAAATGCAGTTGTATCTTAGAGCTTGGCAGTAAATAATGGATTGTATGATGTGTCCTGGATGGAAGTTGGAGGCATGTAGGTAAGAATAGCAGTCAGTAGATTTCTGGTATAGGGTGGTGTTTTTGTGCTCATCACTTATTAGCACTGTAGTGTCCAGGAAATGGATTGCTTCTGTGGATTGGTCCAGCTGAGGTCGATGGTGGGATGGAAATTGTTGAAATCATGGTGGAATTCCTCATGAGGTTCTTTTCCATGGGTTCAGATGATGAAGATGTCATCAGTGTAGCGCAAGTAGAATAAGGGTGTTAGGGGACAAGAGCTAAGGAAGCATTGTTCTAAGTCATCCATATAAATGTTGGTGTACTGTGGGCCATGGGGGTACCCATAGCAGTGCTGCTGACTTGAAGGTATATATTGTCCCCAAATGTGAAATAGTTGTGGCATTTGTGCTAGCAAATCAGATGTCAGAAGTGGTTTATTAACAAAGATTTGGAAGTGCCACTTGGAGTGGTCAGCATTACTTTTGGGTCTAGTGAAAAGGACAGGATTATTTTTTTAATGGCATACCACCATGAGCGCTATGCTGCAGGAGACACCTGACCGTATTAGGGTGGAGGCCATTTATAATACAATCAAACAATTCCTCTCACCAACTTTTTCTTTGTTGAAAGGTGGGTTTTGTTTTTCCTGCTTGTTAATGGCCATGCTGTCTGCCAGACAGATTGATGGTACTGGCTATTTTGCAATGCATAAAACATAAAGCCATTGTTTATATTTTAGAACATCTGGGACAGGCCATTTTTTTTTTTGGCTGATATCTTCTTTTTTCTCAGAAAAGGGAATTCTACAGAAACACCCAGAAAAAGGATTAAATCCAAACTCAAAACTGAAAATATTCCGCTTCCCATAGTCTGTAATAATGTGCTATCCTCTTAGAAGCTTGAAACTAACATTTATGTCCCTATCAGTTGTGTACTTTTCCACTTGGCAGCAGAGTCTTCTGGAGCACAAGCCAACATGGTTTAGTTTCATTTATGTGCTTGTTTGTGCACTAGCAGCATGGATAATGTCAGCATGGCTTGAGGAACAGTGTTTGTTATTTAACTTGTGTTGGCTGCAAAACAGCAGAACATAAAACATTGGGGATGCTTCATAAATTGACTATTTTTCCCCCCTTGAACAACAGGGTGGTTTTAGTTTTTACATTTTCAAATACCAGGACATGCCACACTCCACACCAAACTGTAACTGTGCTGAACAAAGAACATACCTAGAGGTTAGAACCTGCTGGCTCTCTCAGTGACTATTTGTAGGTAAAGTCATTTAACTGATTTCTGCCTAAGTTTTTCCATTACAAAATGAAATAATAAGACCTACTCATGGGCAGGTGTTGCTAGAATAAATTAATTAATGTTTGTAAACATTTTTAGAGCCCTGGGTGAATGGTGCTGTTAAATTGCAATGTTTTATTAAATTAAATGGTCAATCAATGGGTCACATTTGTTTTGTTTGTAACAGTCCCTGAAAATGCTGGCTGAATAACAAGATATAGCCCTGTTAGGTCTTTCTTCATACCATAGTGTTTTATATTTTGCCTTGAGTACAGTTATTGTATATACCCATGCTGCCATTTACAGTACATTTATGATATCAGCCTAGTAAGAATGGCCCTCATCTACATGCTCAATTCAAGCCTGTGAATAGTTCCATTGAAATCAGTAGTCCTGAATTTTTGTCCATTCCTGAAACTAAACCTGAATCTTAGTTGGCATTAAAAAAGGATTACTTACAATTTTGTTTGAAATTCTTTCGTGCCTCTACATTTATATCATTTTATTTTTATTAGTTTCATATACATGTACATCACAAAACATAGCAAGCCTGATAATTATGTGGAATTAACCACACAAATTAAACAAAACGTGCAAAGACATTATATGTATGTGTGTCTGAGAACTAGGGATTTGTATGGCAAAATAGGATCTCATGGCTGGAGAACTAAAGAATGTAATAACTTCACGTGTGTAAGTTATTTTTCATATTTATTATTCTTTCTGATGAATGCCTCAATATTTTGGTTTCAATCAGAAGCAGGAGTACCAAAACAGCAACAAGAGAAAGGAACTGCTTATAGTATTTTCAGCCAATTTAAACTGGAAATGTTGACACGGATCAACAGAGCCAGACGTGTACGCAGAAGCCTGCTGCTGCAAGACAAGCCCAAGAAAGAAAACAACAGAACACCACAGGCCATCACCTACAGTCCTCAGTTAAAGCCTCTCCAACGCATCATCAGTGATCTACAACCCATCCTGGACAACAATCCCTCACTTTCACAGGCCTTGGGAGGCAAGCCAGTCCTGGCCTACAGATAACCCGCCAACCTCAAGCATATTCTCACCAGCATCAGCACACTGCGCCATAACTCCTCTAACTCAGGAACCAATCCATGCAACAAACCTCAATGCCAACTCTGCCCACACATCTACACCAGCAACACCATCACAGGACCAAACCAGATCAGCCACACCATCACTGGTTCATTCACCTGCACATCTACCAATGTAATATACGCCATTATGTGCCAGCAATGTCCCTCTGCTATGTACATCAGCCAAACTGGACAGTCCCTACGAAAAAGGATAAATGGACACAAATCAGATGTCAGGAATGGCAATATTCAGAAACCTGTAAGAGAGCACTTCAACCTCACTGGACACACCATAAAAGATTTAAAGGTCAGCATTTTGCAGCAAAAAAACTTCAAGACCAGACTGCAAAGAGAGACTGCAGAGCTGCAATTCATTTGCAAATTTGATACAATCAATCAAGGATTGAACAAAGATTACGAGTGGCTAGCTAACTACAAAAGCAGCTTCTCTTCTCTCGCTATTCACACCTCCAGTTCAGCTGCCAGAGGAACACCTCACCCTCCCTGATTAGAGATAACAAGCTGGTTCAGCCTCATTGGACTAACCTTGTTATCTCCCACCTGATTCTTGCCTACCTATTTATACCTGTCCCTGGATACTTCCACTGCATGCATCCGACGAAGTGGGTATTAGCCCACGAAAGCTTATGCTCTAAAATTTTAGTTAGTCTTTAAGGTGCCACAGGACTCTTTGTCACTTCGAGAAACACAACCTGACTGATAGTAACTCAGAAAAGTTTAAGATAATTATGTAGAAACCTGGCCCAATTTTGATTGGATGATGTACCTCTGCAAACAGAAAAACTGTGAACTATATGCAGCCAAAATTTGCAGAGATTCTCCAGGCCTTTCACACAGGTAAATTCTCCAGTGGTCATTAGGGGTCAAGTGATGTAATCAGTACATTTGTGCATGTATGCACCCTAAATCAATGATGGTACTTGCACATTCTTGTCCTGTGCATGATTAATTTGACTGGAGGTTGGGTGTGAGAACTGTGGGTCTGAACGGGACTTCCTTTGTGTCCCTTTTGTGGCCAAGCAAATGTAGTTTCCAGAATCTGGTCCTTTGAGTTTATCTGAATATTTTACTCTTTTGATGTTCACTTTAATACTTTTGTGAGAGTCCTTAAATGAGAATTAAATATGATACCAAACACATTTTTGTAAGATTAACTAATAACAATCATGGACAGTAATTCTCCTGACCACAGCAGTGCAAAAAATTCACATTGAACTTTTCAACTGAGCATTGGCTTTAAAGTTTGATGCTTTTGAGAACTTCATCCCATGCCCACAACATCAGCGGAGGTAGTTAATACCAGCCAATCTCCTCTCAGCCCATTTATCCCCCACAACAGCTAGCATTTGTTCTCCTGCAATAAGTCCTAGTGCTTTCCATCCTTAAGACTCAATGGATAGGAAGAGGGTGGAGTGGCTTCATGGTGGTAAGTGGCATTGGGGTTCAGATGGTGAGATTAACTGCAGAGTCCTTTGTAAGTTTCCATTCAGTCTAGAACCCCTTAGCAAACCTGAGACATATAGGCATTCAGATAGTATGATGATGAATATGATACAGAAGAAACTTACACAAAGGCCAATGGTATTGATAGAAAAACATTGGTTGGCTCACACCAAATTCTGTGATACAAACTGAAGAGATCAGTTTGCAAACTCAGCCCTTGCACAGTTTCTTCCACCTTCTTCTGAAGCATCTGATGCTGTATATTTTCAGAGAAAGGTTACTGGACTGACTGGATTACTGGTCTGCTCTCTGTGATGCTGGTAGACCAGTATTAGCTCATGCCAGAGACTCAGGCCAATTCACTTGTGTATTAATGTAGATCAAAGTGGTTGTTAAATGTTTAAGAGTATATTTGTTATTTAAACCTCATGAAAGCTAATGGGTTATTACTCACATTGTTTTCACTTATCTGTACCCTGTTATTATTTAGTAGCAAACATTTACATTGTGTATACCCTTGTAACTAAATAGCCCAAAGGAGAAAGAAGCCTTGTAAAATGCAAATGAAGAAATCTATTAGAAAAGAGCTGATTTCAAAGCAAGTGGCCATTGTGTAGGATGATTAGAGGTCAGAGACTTAAAATACATTCCTTACTCTGTCAAAGGAAAAACATACGTGGGTGGTGACTCTGTTGGCTTGTTTTCTGTGAGAAGAAGCTATAAGAACGGATTCACAGAAAGATCCTTCATCACTGGGCTCTTACAGGGTACCGTCAAAAGACCTTTGGGAAACTGGAATTTAATTACATCACTGCCACCATTTGGAATTACAAACTGTGACTCACCTGTGCATATATTTTCCCTGCCTTAACCTCTCAATAACACTCACTTCCTTTTCTTACCTAAGTTAGTTTACTATAGAATTGGCTACCAGCTTGTCTTTGGTATAAGATATAGAGTAGCAACTGAAATGGGGCAAATGACTGGTCTCTTGGGACTGGGAGCAACCTGATGTGGTGTAATTTTTTATTTAAGTGACCTTTTATCACAAAGTCCAGTTTTTTTCTGGGTGGCAAGATAGACTGGAGAGTCTAAGGGGACTGCCTGTGACTCCATGGTAAGACTGTTACAGTGATTCAGGAGTTCACATTTGTCAGTGTCTTACTGAAATCTAATTATGGAACACACCACCCATGTCTGCCCTGTTTTCTGACACTCGGCTCTGAGGTAGGCACGCACAGCGGTGAGCCACTCCAGACAGCATGACAATCTCAAATGGCAATACCTATGTTCCTATGACATTGACTTGGATTGCAAGGAGCCAGTGATTGTTAACATGCAATATTATCAACATTGTTAGATCAGGGGATTTGATCCTTCCAGGTGTAATGCTTCCTTCCATCACTTGTTCACATGCCCACTGCCTCTCTCTGTGTGACTCCGGGGGCTGCTCCATCTTCTTATGTGTTTTCTTCTTCCAGGGGTATCAAAGGCTAACTGGACAAACTGTTTCAGGCAGTCTTTTGCTCCACTGCCCAATCCGTGGCACTTCCCCAGTGGCTGATAGGGGAACCCTAGCATGATCTCTAGTTATGGGTTCCAGCTCAGGACCCTAAGGTCTGCAGCATCCCACCTTCTTGCCATTTCCCTGAGCCTTTTCCAACTCTGCCTCTCCCAGTGTCACAGGGTTCAGTCACTCTCCCACTCCAGTTTTTTCTCTTCTTCCATTCTCCTCACTTCATGCACAGAAATCCCTCTCTTTTTGGGCACCAAATGGCCTTCCTCCTCTTTTTCCAGTTCATCCCGCAAAACTAATTTTTCCCATGAAGACTTTCAACAAACCAGCTTGAAGTTGGGACCTTCTTTCTGAGAACCTTGTACGTTTGCACTTTAATCTTCATCAATATAGCATAACAAAGTTGTGAGGTAATATCTTTGATTAGACCCATTTCTGTTGATGAGAGAGACAAGATTTTGTGCTTACACAGAGCTCTTATTTAAGTTTGATAGTTTCTGTGGTGCAGGCATCAATTTTTCTACTGTACAATATTGCGTGTGCTGATAGCACTCAACAAATAATAGTTCATATAGAAAGCAAATGAACTATTTCACTACTTAAAATAGCAGCCCTGAGTCTGATTTTCCTTGCTCTTTGGTTGGGGGAGGAGAGGGAACCCTTTAACGTTATTAAAATATCAGCTGATGTCAGAACATAGTCTTTGCTTGTCATAATTTGGCAATGGCCTTCTTTTTATTTAAACATATATGTGAAGGACTACACATTACGTGTGTATTAAATGAATTTAAAATAGGAAATCTTTAGACTTGAAATAAGATCTTTTATGTAAGTATTATGTCCAATTCTGATTAGCAAGAAAGTTTAAAATGTTTGTGGAGTTTCTCCAACTAATTTTATATACTAATGTTATCTTGAAAGAGTATAAACAAGACCTAAAAAACTAAACAAAGCAACATTTTTTCTTTTTGCTTATTTATATTTTTAAAGGGAGTTAATGTAAAGTTAGACCTACATTTAATAGGTGCCATCTCAGAATCATAGTATGTACATGTTTTTTTGAAAGTAAAGCAATGTTAATATTATATAGCTCACCACTTGATTTTTTTTTGAGACAATCACAAAAACTAATAAAAGTTTATCATCAGGTATGATTCATATGCAAATTTTCAAGAGCTATGTAATTTCTTGGCACTTTACCTTGTACTAAAGCACCCTGCTTGTCTAACCTTGATTTAATTGCGCTCTGTGCATACGTAATGACCTCACTTAGGTCATAATCTCTGAATCAATGAAGCAAAAAGTACCACATTTAACCTTGCCATTAATGGCAAAACCTTAAAGGGTACTGTATTGTGTTCTTTAATGTAACATGCTTATTTTTTCTGAGATAACTAGATCATCTTCCTCTTTAAGGAAGAGAAATTTAAAAAATAAATTGTACATGACATAAGCAGCTAGGCTGTTTAAACCCATAGGAGGACTCCATACATTGAATGAAAACTGACAGTTCATATGTATTCAAATTTCATTGACACAAAGTGAGGATTTGCAATGTCGAATTAAGTAGGAAATATTGACTGCAAATTGTGTTGGGATTTTATAGTTTTGGTTGCAAGAAACTAGAATTTGCAATAGGAATTGAATTCAAAACAAAATGTAATGGGCCTGTAACAGACCTCAAATCACTATTGTAATTTTGTACACTGCTTCCAGCAGCGAGACTGGAATGGGATTATTTAGAGATTTAGTGTGCCTACAGAACACTTACAGCTGCAACGGCTAGACAGGCAGACAGCTGGGACTACTGCTGCTGACAAATTTAACTCTTAAAAGAAAAATATAATTACGTGATACCTTATTGTGCAAATAGGGTTACATCTACACTATGAGCTCAGGGTGTGATTTTCTCACTGAACTAATATGCTAAGAATATTAGTGCATTTGGTAGCACAGGTAGCTGCAGCAGGAGCACCATACTAGCCATCCCAAGTATATCACCACCTGCACGGCATGTGTATGTAGTTAGGGCTGCTAGCCCGTGCCACTGCTGCCCATACTACCATAAGAACATAACATGAGAACATAAGAAAGGCCATACTGGGTCAGACCGAAGGTTCATCTAGCCCAGTATCCTGTCTACTGACAGTGGCCAATGCCAGGTGCCCTGGAGTGAGTGGACCTAAAAGATAAAGATCAAGTGATCTCTCTCCTGCCATCCATCACCCCACTCTGACAAACAGAGGCTAGGGACACCATTCCTTACCCAGCCTGGCTAATAGCCATTAATGGACTGAACCTCCATGAATTTATCCAGTTCTCTTTTAAATCCTGTTATAGTCCTACCCTTCACAGCCTCCTCAGGCAAGGAGTTCCACAAGTTCACTGTGCGCTGTGTGAAGAAGAACTTCCTTTTATTTGTTTTAAACCTGCTGCCCACTAATTTCAATGGGTGTCCCCTAGTTCTCCTATTATGGGAACAAGTAAATAACTTTTCCTTATTCACTTTCTCCACACCACTCATAATTTTATATACCTCTATCATATCCCCCTTTAATCTCCTCTTTTCCAAGCTAAAAAGTCCTACCCTCTTTAATCTCTCCTCATATGGGACCCGTTCCAATCCCCTAATCATTTTAGTTGCCCTTCTCTGAACCTTTTCTAATGCCAGTATATCCTTTTTGAGATGAGGAGACCACATTTGTACACAGTACTCAAGATGTGGGCGCACCATGGATTTGTATAAAGGCGATAAGATACTCTCCGTCTTATTCTCTATCCCTTTTTTTAATGATTCCTAACATCCTGTTTGCTTTTTTGACTGCCACTGCATGGACATCTTCAGGGAACTATCCACAATGACTCCAAGATCTTTTTCCTGATTAGTTGTAGCTAAATTAGCCCCCATCATATTGTATGTGTAGTTGGGGTTATTTTTTCTAAAGTGCATTACTTTACATTTATCCACATTAAATTTCATTTGCCATTTTGTTGCCCAATCATTTAGTTTTGTGAGATCATTTTGAAGTTCTTCACAGTCTGCTTGGGTCTTAACTATTTTGAGCAGTTTAGTATCATCTGCAAACTTTGCCACCTCACTGTTTACCCCTTCCTCCAAATCATTGATATGGGTCGCTTTCAGCATACCACTGCTATACCGCTCTTGTTAGTGTGCTAGATCAGATGAGAGCTACATGAGTATATGTATGTAGACTTAGCCATTGATAGTCTATGCAGAAACATCACATTACTGTTATCCCTACTTCCCTTTCCAACTCCTTCCATTTGTTTGTTTCACTCAGATGTTGCACCTATTATTTGTATTACTGTAGCAGCTAAGGCCCTAGTCATGGACCAGGACCAGGACCAGGACCTAGTCCTAAAACATAGATAATGAGATATTTGGGTAGGGACTATCTCTTACAGTATGTTTCTATAGCACCTAGCTTAACAGACTAGAGTGAGTGCGTGTGTCTGTGTTTAAAACATATATACACACACAGAATCATAGAAATGTAGAGCTGGGAGGGACTTTGAGAAGTCCTCAAGTCCAGCCTTCTGTGTTGAAGGAGGACCAAGTTAAGCTAGACCTTTCTTGACAGACGTTCTTAAAAACATTATAGCTAGAAAAACTACCCAAAACAAAATACTCCACTGCATACACCTCTCCTCCTGGAGAGAGGATAACAGAACAAACAACTAAGTTTGTTAGTTATCATATGTTAAGCATGTGGCTTGTTGTACTAAAAAGCACTCATACTGCAGTGATGTGTGTGGTACAAGAACTTCTATAGAATAGACAAAGAGTCCTGTGGCACCTTAAAGACTAAAGTTACTAACTTTAGTTAGTCTTTAAGGTGCCACAGGACTCTTTGTCACTTCTACAATTCCAGACTAACATGGCTACCTCTCTGATTATATAGAATAGAATCTTATTGTGGCTTCAAAGTGCTATTCCCATACAGATACAAAATAAATAGGATTTAGGTGATAACCATCTCAAATCTAGGTTTTAAAAATGTGAGAACTTAATTCCTATCTTAAAAAAAAGTGAGATGTTTACTCATTAGCTCTGATCTAGCACATCCTGAAAATCTCAGGCATTATTTCCATGCTTAGGAAATCTTTCCATTCTGGAATTTTAGATATCAAATGTGCTACTATATGTCCAGGTGCAAAAGGGACTGTGAAGGTAAACAGAAGGGTTTTCCATTCCTCCTTATATTTCGGGCATTTGCACTAATTTACCAGTGCCAAATCTAGGGCTGGTAGTGAAGAGAGAGTTTATGTTCACAGGGTTTTGAGTAAACATTAATGTTTCAAGGTTTCTTTGTTATTTTTCTTTTGTCTGTTAATTTTTTCCTTCCCAATATTTGTTAAACAACCAAATGGTAGAAAAACCACTAGAAAAAATAGGCACTCATACTACAGTAATGCACAGCTGTATGAAACCCTAAAATAGTGGCTAAAATTAATTTTAAAAACCCATTAAAATTATTATGAATGAAACAGATAAGGTGATAATCCATATAGTTGACTTAAAAACACAAAAACCATATATAATATGCATAACCTATATTTTATATATATAATCCCTCTGCTTGTCAAAGTCTATACTGCAACAATATTACAGTATAAATCTTTGAACTATAACTCTGTGAGGGGTTCTCCCTATTTTTATTTGCTCATTGCATCTCACTTTCAGGGTATAACTTCACTGCAGCTTCCTTCCGTCTCTTACCCAGGTCTTATCCAAATCCCCTGTACGTGTCTTCACAGAAAACTCTTATGCTCTGGCTTAGATGTGCTTTGAACCCAAGCTTGTTTGCCTGGCTGGGGGTACAGGTTAGAACCGAGGTGGTTGTAGGAAGGGGCTGAGGCAGACACCTACTGTCAGAGGGAGCCAGACTACTTGGTTTTCTTTTTTAGCTTGGCAGCTCCATTGCTAGCAGGGGAAGGAAGAGGAAATGACAAAGTAGGAATTTTCTGTAACAGTTTTTATGAATCCTATGTGTGCCTCAGTTTCCCTCTTACTCTGCCTTGTTACATAGTGGAGGAAAAAAAGGGTTAAGTCTGCCCTTGGGGCAGCACATGGCATGAAGTGAGTGTGGTTTGTTGTCTGGTCTGCAAGGAATAGGACTGTTAAGGAACTGACTGGACCCTACTGAAAGCGACCCATATCAATGCAGAATCTGAACAAGACAATGAAAAGCCCCACTGATCAGAACATTGACACCTAGCAACCAGTGACCCCAAGGAAGAAGCCCCCCAGTAGGGAAGATGAGCAGGGACTCCAGCTCGAGAACAAAAGACTGAGACAGGATGAGCAGGGAATAAATTGTGGGCTTCTGGAAGAGGTTTGCTGCTCTCTCCTGGGACTAACTAGGGAGGCTGAGATGGAATCCACTGCAGCTGGGCTGGTGGTTTGCTCTGGCTTGACTAAAACGGAGCATGCTTTAACCATTATTTCTCTGGGTTAACCTCAGGACTCTCAGAGATGTGTTCCAGTTGCCTAATAAATCCTACTCTGTTTTGAAAAGGCAGTTTATCATGGCAGATACTGGCTGGAATGCATTAGTCCCTGAGTGCGTCCAAGTCCTTAACCGGGTCTCTAGTTCAGTTGGACTTGCTGAGCAGAACTCTGTGTGAAGCAAGATTGATGGAGCTCAGAAGCTGATTCTAGGAGGAGGTGAGGATCCATGGCCTACTCTGGATCAAGAGGGAGACCTCTTGTGGGGTCTGTCACACTAAAAGGGTTCCTCTGAGAGACTGTAAAAAGCTGGCGCATAGCACAAATCCCGGGGATCTGTGACAGGAGGAAAAATGTTTTCTGGTCTGGCCAGCAAAATGGCTGGGGCTGCTCCTGGTTAGCACCTAGGTTTCGCTGTAAGGCAAGGTCAAACCCACCTACTCCGCAATGGGGACGTAGATAAAGTCCAGGTTGTATAGCTCAGGTTTCGATAACCCTTCAGTGCCATCCATAATTCCCCAGGTCCACTTTCCCCCACCCCTTCTACTTCTACAAACAAACTTATTATAAATATGCATAATTATATTATACAAAGATTCCAAAACAAAACACTCCTCTGCACACACTTCTCCCCTTCTATGCACTGGGTGCTTCCTCCCAGTTTACTCATATCTTTGTGGCATCAGACACATTAGCATGGGAAGCCCAGGCAGTGTTCATGAATCTGCCTTTGTGACTGACCAAGGGTCTGCATAATGATCAAGTGGTACCGTTTATGCTTGACACATACAGGTGCTCATTGTAGCAGGCAAATGATGGGCACATGGCCATAGCACAGAATCATAGCAATGTGAGGCTGGAAGGGGCCTTGAGAAGTCACCGAATTCCCTGCTTTGAGGCAGGAATAGGTGTACCTAGACCATCCGCTCCAAATACCACAGCCAGAAGCTCTTTCAATTTGAGTGTATCCCTGTTCAGTCTGTCAGGTCTCTGCTGGCTTGAGTGACTGCTCCTGAAAAGAGTTACACCCAATACTTTCTTCCAGTACATCACATTAGACTGTCAGTGGCTTTTCTGGTTGGTAGTACTTCAGGACCGGGACATCTGTTATTTGTTTCAGAGTGTCAAATGCTTGCTGTTGGGGACTTTCCTGGCTCTCTCAGCATATTGTCTTGTGAGCGGACGTCAGAGATCCACTACTTCAGTCAGGGTGGACAGAACTTGCCTTTTTTTTATGAAGCTCTGTATCCCTTTCACATCCACTGGAGTTGGCTTCTCTCTCTGTCTCTGTCTTGTTGGGATCGTTCTTCAGTTCCTCTGCTGTGAACAGAGGTTCACTGTATAACATCTTATGCTATTTGAGTCACATTTTTTTCTGAATTGAATTTTATATCCTTGTCTCTGGATCACTGTAGAAAAGCTTGTAGTTTTCTCTCGTGGTTTCATTCAGTTTCGGTATTATTGCTCCCTTCACCTACAATGAGGATATCATCCATAATTATTTTCACCTCAGACAGTCCTTCCACCACTTGGGTGAGACTTCTCTGCAATTTTGGTGCTGGTCTTCTGCTCACTGGCACGCACAGCCATCTATAGCAACTAAACGATGTGGCAAAGTTTGTCAGCATGCTGAACTCTTTGTCTAGGCATATGTACTAAAACCTGTCCCTCAGGACTGGTCTTCACTGGGGGAGGAGTCGACTGAAGATACGCAACTTCAGCAATGTTATTCATGTAGCTGAAGTCGGCGTATCTTCAGCTGACTTACCTGCCGTCCTTATGGCGGTGGCGGTTGGAGGTGCGCTCCCCCGTCGACTCCATCTTGCGCCTCGCGGCGAGCTGGAGTTACGGAGTCGATGGGCGTGCCCTTGGTTATCCATTTCTCACATCTTAATGAGACACGAGAAATCGATCACCAAAAGATCGATTGCAACCCACCAATCCGGCAGGTAGTGAAGACCTACCCTCACTCACAGACTATAAAGATTCTGGTTTTGGAGAGGTCTGGCCAGATATCATAGATGGTGGGCAGTGGATAGTAGCATCTTTTCAAACCCAGGTCAGGGGCTTTGGGTTTATGCATGTGCATAATTTGCCTGATAGATTCTTTCCCACCACCATGCTGCTTACCTAGGCTATACTGCCTCTACAGGTGCTTTGATACCACTGCTCTACAGAGAGGGCCGGATTAAGGCATATACTAACTAAGCTAGAGTTTAGGGCCTTGCAATATGAGAGGCCTCTAAAAAAGAAAAAGCTGACTCCATTAAAATTTTGATCAAAATCTGTTGGTAAATAAAAGATATGGGAAAAAAGATTCTCTCTATATAGACACATTTTTGTTAAAAATGACAAAAATATACACATCTGGCTACACAAATACCCTTACCCTACTCTTACCCTTCACTAATTATTCATTCTTGACAGGCAGGAGGCCAGCACTGAGGAAAAACAATAATTGCACTTGTAAAATTAGTATTTCTATGAGTAAGTCTGTTATCAGTCTCCTAATGCAGCATTTTGTTGGCCAGCTGCTACTGGTAAAGTTATGACCATGCTTTCATAACTAATTTAAAAAATAAACAAACAATCTCACTGCTGATAAAATCAGTAAAAATGTGAGGTTGGAGATGGCAGCGTTGTGAAGCAATCCTGCCAAGCTCATACTCATATGAGACTCATCCTGGGAGTGACATCATGTATAGCTGGAAGGTCACCATCTTTTGTTTATCATCCAGCACTCCCAGTCATGTAGTGCCTTTGCTCCCGTTTTCCTTTGTTTTCTTAAGTGTTAGCATGTTCTTTCTTCTTTTGATCTGTACATACGTACAATTGTGTATGTTAGTGCATATTCTGCTTTTTGCTTCATGCACTATCCATTCTTCAAATGATTGGGTTTGCAGGGGATTGTCTTATGGACTTGGGTTGAGTTTATCTTGAGGAGTGAAGCAAGATATACATATATAGCAAAATATTCTCAGTACTTGGCGAGCAAGTTATTTCAAACTATGTGCATATATGATTTATAGGCTATTAAAGCTTATCGTATTCATGACATTTGCTTGGATATAAGCTAGTTTTCTCACTTTTTCAATGCCTGTTTAGAGATTACCATTCTCTCTCTTTCATGCATATAGCTTGCTGTCACTCTGTGTCTCTGAGGTGTTTACTCAAAATTAATTAGTGGCCCTGAGGGACACAGAGGATAGAAAGCAAACAGGAAGAGAGATGTCTGCCTAGAAAATGCTGCAAGAAAAGCTATCTGTCCTAAACATTTTGTGCATTGAAAGTGACAAACTCCATAGCTTGTCATTTGAGGACATCAATGATTTTGCTCTCCAAAAATCATGAAAGAAAATGTTTTAAATTTCAGTGTTAAAATTAATGTGATGTGCAAACAGACATACTGTAGGTTTTGCTGCTTCCATTAAGTCAGCTGGTTTTGTGTTGCTGTAGATATAAAGTTTTCATATGTGCTAATTAAGAAATTATACATGAAAATGTGTTAATTTATAATACAAAATGTTTGTTAGATTATTACTCCGTTTTTACAGTGTTGCCTTTGTATATGCAAATATAAAGCTTTCATGTTTATATATTCAATATCCATTCTGTGAAAATAATAAATTATTTTTTTTATGTTATGGGGCCTTTTACACAACATATTTTAGGGCTTCACAATATCATAATCTGGACATGAAGTTCCTTGCATGCTGTATTATGTAGTGCCAGTGGAAGTTTCCTTCATGGTAAGCATACAGATTCCACTGCAGGATCTACTTCCAGTCACAGCTTTCCTTTGAGGCCCTTGGTGCTTTCGAAAACATCTCCATATGCTTTTAAAATGGTCTCCATTGTCCATGGGACTCTCCTTGTGCTACTTACACTGCACCTATAATATTTTGACCCTGTACCCTGATGAGATCCATGGCTTGTATAGCTGAATTCCCCAAGAGGGGTCTGTGTCACCTGCTCTCCCTTGCTGTGGTCTCACTGCATGTAATTATGGGGATGTTCTGCCTCCTATAGCTTTCATCCTCTCTCTCCAGGTCCTGCTGTACACCCCATGTCTAAGCATCAATCTAATGTGAGATCACCTTCCCAGAGCAGCTGCTCCCTCAGTTGGTGATCCCAAGTGCAGCAACTAGCCTGTCCTGATATAGGGAGTCTGTCAAGTCCCCAGTGTGTGTAAGGAAAGTAACACAGGGGTTTATCCCCTGCCCTTCAGACTGATCTCTAGAGAACAACATGTGTTGCACCACACTTTCACTCTGCTTTGGAGAGCAATAAGAACACAGACTCCTCTGATGTTAGGCTAGAGGCAGTGGTGAGCTTCAGAGTAGTGCAGATTTCTCTGTCTTTTCCCCTAGTGAGGTAAAATAACAGCTTTACCTCCCTTGCTGTTGTTGCCCTTCTGAATGGCCACGTCTTTGTATCCTTCTTCCCCTGGGTTCATTGCTGGGCTAGGTTTGTCTCCCTCATATACTCCTGGGGGAATTCTGCACCAAAAAAATTAAAAATTCTCCACCAAAAGAGTAAAAATTCTGCACACAATATACTAAAATTCTGCCAAACTGTGCATTTTTGGGTCAAAATAACAATATAATCCAGCTAGTGTCAGTTATTTTGGCAATTTATTTAAACTACAATAGAATGGATGGAGAATGGGAGTGGGGAGCATTGGAAAAAGATACCCTGTAATAGTAATGCCACTAGTTTTGACCATTTACATCTAATTATTAGTCAACAAATATATGCAGCCATATGCTCAGTGTTATATCTTAGGCAACTAAGAAGCCTATGATAAGGGAGGGCTGCGGTCTCAAACTCATAATATGTACTGGCTACTGAGCATCTCCAAAAAGGTCAATGGCAAACAGTTCGTGGAGCACATTTTGATAGGAAACATTTTCAGTCCAAAAACATAGACCAGTTCTAATCACTAAAGAGCCATAAGCATTTACAAGACCATACTATTCTTTACAATAGGCTTCTTTACACCACTCTGGCAATGTAATGGAGCCTTAACATTTTTGCACTTGTTTTATGCTCCTGGGGGAATTCACTAAGAACAGTGGGAACAATTCACTATGCAGGCAGGCTGCTACATTCTCTTCTGCCCGGGGGAACAGAGCCTGTCCCAGGCCTAGCTCTGCAGAAATACCCCCAAAGCCTTGTCCCTCCATGCTGAGCGTGTTGCAATAGTGAGCAAGAGGGACAGAGTGTCTTTCTCTCTCTTATGCACATGACTACCCAGGCTCCCCAACCTTCCAGGAACTGATTTACATCTCTACTGGCTGCTGTTGGTGCCCAAACCCCAACCTGTATGCACTGTCAGGGAGGGAACACATGACCATTCTTGTGGCTTCCCTTTGCTTCCCCATCAGAAGTCATTTTTCTGCAGGTAAAAAAAGAAATCTGCAGGGGCCACGAATTCTGCACACACGTAGGGATGCAGAATTCCCCCTCCCCCGCCCCCCTGGACTACTCATATCAAGGGCTCTGGGTTGGCTTCAGACCAAGTTAGTGACTCACCCTGCAGCTGCTGCCACCATTTTCAATTCACAAAGAGCAATGCTGAATGCAGGTTAAAAGTTGAATAAGTAGAACTTTATTAAACCCTGTGGACTGCTCTATCCGTGGGGCTTAGTAGCTTCTATCGTAACTCCACCCATTCCCCTGATGCCTCATCAATGACAGTCCTTTCAGGGAACATGGACCCTCTCATTCCAGTTCCACTGATCATGATATAACCAAGTATTGTACTTCACACTTAAGGTCCCAGCACAATTTAGGAACTCCATTCTCTCAAAACCAGCTATTACTTTTGGCACAATAGTTATATCTGCCACCTGTGAGTAACTTACAGCAGTAATCACCTCATGAATTTCCACCACCACAGTACCAACAGTTGACTTGCCAACATCAAACTGGTTAGCCATGGACCTGTATGAGTCTAGGGTAGCCACCTTCCAGGTGGCAATAGCAGCCCACTTCTGGATTGGTATGTCCCTACTTATTTGCATGCCCTAGTGCTGGAGGGTTAGGTCAAGTTCTTCACAGAATCATATAAAATTATAGAATTGGAAGGGACCTCAAGAGGTCATCTAGTCCAGTCTCCTGCACTCAAGGCAAGACTAAGTATTATCTAGACCATCCCTGACAGGTGTTTTTCCAACCTGTTCTTAAAAATTCCTAATGATGGAGATTCCACAACCTCCGTAGGCAATTTATTCCAGTGCTTAACCACTCTGACAGTTTAGACGTTTTTCCTAATGTCCGACCTAAACTGCCCTTGCTGCAGTTTAAGACCATTTATTCTTGCCCTATCCTCAGAGGTTAAGAAGAACAATTTTCTCCCTCCTCCTTGTACAACCTTTTATGCTAAAAACTGTTACCATGTCCTCTCTCAGTCTTCTCTTCTGCAGACTAAAACACACCCACTTCATGAAGGCAGCTTTCCTCATGCCACTGCTAATCATCTCAGCTCTGCAGGACGATGCAATCCCAGCATTCTGTGCTAGTTGTCCTGCCCCAGAAGCACCAGCATACACATGAGGAGTCCACAGTGACTGTAATAAGTGACAGTTGTCTCCACTCTGCCATGTCAGCATCCATTCTGCATGATCTCCTTCCCAAGCGCCACCATCTCTTTGTAAGGGTCAAAACATTGCTGAAGTGTCCTTAACCAGGCCATCCCTGTATCTCAATTTGCTGCAATAACACCCCAGCCAAATGCAAAAACAGTTCATCCACTAGTGCTGGGTCCATGGCTTGGTGCCCGCTGAAATGGACAGAAGAGACAGACATACAGAGCCTGAAGTGCTTCGATTAAACGTACCAGATGACTAAAAAGACTTCCGCACCAGAGCTTGGGAAGGATAGAATACAATACACCACAAAACAAGTCCTAGAGTAACTCCAGTTAATGATGGGCTAACTGTGGGATACAGTCTCCAAAATCCAACACTTAACCTGGGCTACTGCCATGCTAGTGTGGATGCCACTAAACGTGTATGAGTTGATGCAGCTCTGCAGTGTGGATGCTCTCACACAGGTCTGGTTAGCATGGGTGCCCACTTCCTAGTGCCTGGACATGGGTAAATTACAGTAAAGACATACCCTGAATGCCATTTTCTTCTGCTGATTTTGCCTTCTTTAATAAGTTCAAACAATATTTGAAGCACAAGAAGGTAGTGAATAAATCCCTCTTACTATTTTTTTCAGTTGGAATAAGACATATAAGGGCATGTATTACCCACCTCTCTTTGGGTGATTACAGCATTTGGTCTCTTTTATGTACCCAGCAGCCTACATGTGGGGTGGGGTGACAGCTCAGAGCAACACGTTCCCTACCATGCTAAGAAAATGCATGATTTCTGATGTAGTTACAACTTATGGAGCTGAAAAACTTCCAGGTGGCAGGATAATATTAGAAGTTCTTTCTCCCTATTATAGAATATAAGCTATTACAAAGAGTTCATTGTAACTATAATATACAAAAAAAATCCCTCTCTCTCTTCCATCTTATCACTTCAGAAGAGTGGAAATGAGTAGATTTTTCTCTATGCGGATGGAGAAAGGCTATTTTGAAGGTTTTATTGAGTGATAGAGGTCATGCTGGCATTCTAAAGAGCTTCTTCAGACTCTCCAAAAAAATTTAATTATGTTGTTTTCAGTTAGAGACTATAATACATACTCTTCAATTCTTTCAGCTAAAAATAGGGGCTGTCATTAGTGCTTTCAAAATGAAATCAGAGATACAAAATTTGTTTTCCTATGGGATCTCCTGAAAATATGCAGTTAGAGCGCTTTTCTGTTTTTACAGCGTTATCTTCAGTGCAATTAAAAAGAGAGCTTGCTGTCATTGAGCTTGACTCTTGTAAATCTCTAGCTTTATGATCATTTTAAAGACTTTGCCGCTCTGTTGTAATTGTCACTAATTAGCTGCATCAGTACAACAGAGATGGTACAGTATTGGATAAATGTCTCAGATAGGTGGAAACATTAAATTCAGAGGAAGTGGTAGTTTAATGAGAAGAATTCATAAATGAAACATTTGAAATTGCTTAAAGCTGTATTAAAAATTACACATAGCCCCAGAACCTTAAAAAGTCAGTTTCCTGAAAGAAGTCTATTTTGGTAACAGGAACTCTTATTTCTTATTTGTATTACTGTAGCACTTAGGAGCCCTAGTCATACTATTCCATGGAAGCCATCCTGTAGGAGAGGTTGAATTTTATTGCTGTACAGCCCTGGAGCCTTAAGTAATGCTGGGTATGCAGATACAGATAAAATATGAAACAGTTACTTACCCTACAATAACTATGGTTCTTTAAGAGGTGTTTCCACTGTTGATGCACTTGGGTCCCATCTATTCAAGTTCAGATTCTTTTGGCCAGCAAGGTTTTCTGGAGCCATGCCTCGCACCTCTCACTTGAAGGCATAAAGGGCAGGGCACCCAAATCATCCTTCAGTTCTTTTGCCAATACAGAATAGCAGGGGAATGGAAGTAGGTTTTGGAATACAGGTGGACAACACACCTCAAAGAACCACAGTTTATATAAGATAACTAACCCTTTCTTCTTCCCCATCCATATTTCACTGTTGGTGATTCACAAGCAGTGACCTAGATTACAGGAGGTGGGTTCTGAGAGTCTACCTGAACAATGATTGCAAGACAGCTCTGATAAAGTAAGCATTAGATCTTAATGCTTCTGTTATGAAGTAATATTGGGTAAATTTATGTATCAAGCCCCAAATTGCTTTTCTACAAATGCCTAGTATTAGAAAAATGTCTTAAAGTAGCTGCAGAAGCGGCTTGAGCCCTGAGCTATAACTTTCGAAGGTGCATCTATATCAGCTACTTCAGAGCTGAATCCAATTAGACTTTCTCTGAATTGATATCACCTAATCTCTCACCTTACCTGCATAAACTACTGTTGGGAAGATTAGACTCACTGGCACAGTGTCTCCTGGTGGTTTTCCTGGGAATTAGCTCAACCCCCGCTCCGTAGTACCCTCAGCGAGACACCTGCCTCCAGACTCATGTCCCTCCCAGACCCTTCTGCCCCTTTACCTTGGGCTTCTGTCCACAGCAGTCCCCTCAGTCTGGGTCTCCCCTCCCAGGGGAACCTCCAACTCTGTATCCGCACCTTGCCTCAATGGCTACTGCCAGTCATCATCTAGCCCCGTCTCAATGGGGCAAATTACAGCCCATAATGGCCACTCATCACTGGCAAGAGAGTTGGACCAGCTGTCCCTGCCTAATCCTGGGCTGCACCTCTGCAACCCCAGTACCTGCTTTGGCCTTTAGCAAGGCCTGCAGCCTGGGGATTTGCCAGGCTGGAGCTCCCCAGCTATTCTCGCGTTTCCCTTGCACTGCTCTAACCCAGTACCCTGAGCTTCAAGGCAGCTAGGTCCTTCTGTCTTCACAGCGAGCGAGAGAGAGAGAGAGAACTCTTGTCTTCTGGCCCTGCAGCCCTTTTATAAGGCCTAGCCTGGCCCTGATTGGCTGCCTCTCAGCCTTTTCTGATTGGCTCTCAGTCCCACTCTTTGCCAAAGGCTTGGTTTTAACCCTTGCTGAGCCAGAGCAAGGTGACTGCACCACTACAGCTACAAATAACCTAGGGAAACTCTAGAGGACGCAGGTCTGTTTGTAAGAAACATGATGTCCTAAGCACATCTAACATGTGAAGCTTAGTTTCCCCCTTGTTGGAATGTGGCTTGGTAAAGAAAACAGATAGGTATATAACTTGAGTAAGGTATAAGTCAGATGCCACCTTTGGCAAGAATGTTAGTTGAGGTTTTGAAGTCACCCTATCTTTGTGAAAAATAATATATGGAAGTCCCACCATGGGTGCTTTTATCTCCCCATCCTTCTAGCAGATATCATTCCCACTGCAAGGCTCTTTTGATGAAAATGTGACCAGGGCTTCAAAGGGTGGACCCGTCAATCTGGACAGCCCCACTTTGAAATCCCACAGAGGGGGAGGCTCCTGGTTGGAAGATATACCTGCATATGGCCCTATTGTAGGGTGTTAAAATGTGAAGTGATCCTGAATAGGTAGATGGCAAGCAGAAAACGTTTGCCAGGTGGAGCTTATAGACCAGGGTGGGCAAACGTTTTGGCCCGAGGGCCACACTGGGGTTCAATATTGTGTGGAGGGCTGGGTAGGGAAGGCTGTGCCTCCTGAAAAGCCTGGCCCCGCCCGCATCTGACCCCCACTCACTTCCCGCCCCCTGACTGCCCCCCTCAGAACCCCTGACCCATCCAACCCCCCCCATTCTTTGTCCCCTGATCACCCCCTCTGGAGACCCCTCCACTCTAACTGCCCCCCCAGGACCCCACCCTCTAAGTCCCCTGCTCTTTGTGCCCTGACTGCCCCCTCCTGAGACTCCCCACCCTAACCATCACCCCGAGACCCCACCCCCTAAGCCCCCCCTTGACCCCTGACTATCCCCTCCAGAGACCCCTGCTCCTAACCACCACCATCCAGGACCCCAACCCCCCTGCTCCCTGTCCCCTAACAGCCCCAACCCCTAGCCACACCCCTGACAGGCCTCTTGGGACTCCCACGTGCCATCCAAGCCCCCATTCCCCATTCTCTGACTGCCCCCCAAGACCCTCTGCCCCTTATCCAACCCTCGGCCCAGCCCCACCCCTATGCTGCTCAGAACAGCGTATCTGGCCCGGAGCCGGACACGCTGCTGCACAGCCCTGCCCCCTCAGAGTGCTGCTTGTGCGGTGCACTGAGGCTGTGGGGGAGGAGCTGGAGCAGCCTCCCCAGCCAGAGCTCAGGGACCGGTTAGGAGGAGCCCGTGGGCTGGATCCAGCCCGTGGGCTGTAGTTTGCCCACCCCTGAACAAGACTGTAGCATGTAATACATGGAAGGTAATTGTTCTGCTGTGCTCAGCACAGGTGAGGCCTCCACTGGAGTATTGTGTCCTGTTTTGAGTGCTACACTTAAAGATCTGGGCAAGATATGGAGAGAGTTCAAAGGTAAGCAACAACAGTTATAAAGGTTTACAAAACAAGACCTATGAGGAGGTTTAATCTAGAGAAGAGAAGGCTGAGAGGGGAGCTGGTAGACTTCAAATAGGTAAAATATTGTCACAAAGAGGACTGTGATTAATTGTTGTTCATGTCCACCAAGGGTAGGGCAAAAAGTAATAAGCTTAGTTTGCAGCAAGGGAGACTTAGGTTGGATATTTCTAACTATAATGATAGTTAATGACTGGAATAGGGTAGCAAAGGAGGATGTGGAATCCCCATCCTTGGAGGCTTTTAAGAACAAGTTAGACAAACACCTGTCAGAAATGGTCGAGGCTTACTTGGTCCTGCCTCAGGGCGAGCAGAGATTAGATGACCTTTCAGGGTCCCTTCCAGCCCTATACTTTCGTGATACAATTTTAGTCCTTAGCTGAATGTGGAATTCCCTTTATTTGAGCTCTAGCTCAGTATAGGCAAGCTTAATAATGGAGTTAAAAACATCATGTTTCAAAATGGGTTCAGTCAACAAATTTTTATACAAGTTCACTAATCTGATTATGAGGAAAACTTGAATTCTATTAATCATGTCCTGGGGCCCTACTTTGAAGACCATGCTTAGGCTAGAACTTTGCTGTTCTAAAAATTATTACTGAAATGTCCTAAAATCCTGCTAGGCCATAACTAGATGTTAACCATGCTTAAGCACATTTTTAGTTATTTAACCAGTGCAGACACGGCTTCCTTCTCTCCCCTGATCCTCCTATAAAACAGAATAGGATAGCTAAGAAGTAGAATATTAGAGAACTCCCTTAAATCAGAAGACCAAAGCAAGCCCTATCAAGTGGCAACAGGAAAGAACCACGGAAAAAAGTTGCTTTCCTCTTTCAATGGACAAGGAAGTTTATTGGAATAAGGAAAACAGCTGGTTTTTTGCTTCACTGTACAGCTTCCGTCTGTCACCTTCCCAAAGTCCACCCTGCCTGGCTTCCTCTGACAAATTTAAAGAAACATCAGAAAGGCACAATTTCTAGTGGAGCCATTGAGAGTTTTACCAATTTGGCCCATGTGATTAATAATAATAATTACACAAGCGTTTTGGCTTCCAGCTGTATTAAATGTAAGTTGGGCCAAATAATCCCCTTAGTACTTATGCAGCACTCTTCATTTTTCAGAGTGCTTTACCAACAATAATTAACACAGACTCAAAATAGATTCATTACAGTCTGAACACCCTGAAAAGATTCAAATGAATAGCTCCAGGCTCTATAGAAAAAGCAAATGAAAAAGAAGACAAAGGGAAGCTCATTCAAGTTTCATTCACCAAAAAATGTCACCTGCAATCTTTTAGACAGAAGGAGGCACAGTGACTTGTAGAACATTTGGCTAAATAGAATCCACCTCAAGGATTCTACTTAGCCAAATCTATATGGTATTTTAAGTCAGATAAGCTTAATTAACCCCACATCAAAGTAGTCTATGATACATTGAAACTACTGTTTTGTAGCTGATGGATATTATCAATGAACTGAGTCCTTTATTAAATCTCTTTTATCAGAAGGCAGGATTCTGGAAATTCTTATGGTTAGCAATGATTTGGAGATAGACATTAAAGATTTAACTGTAATAAACAGCTCACTGAACTAATTTTTGTTTAAAATATTTTTTTATCCAGTGCTCTTGCAAGAAGATCCTGTCTGCTATGTCTAAGGAAACTATTTAATATGATTCGATCTTTTCTTAAACACAGTAATTGCAAGAAAGGCTCTAACACAGTCTCCTTGGTCACCATAGAAAGGCCCCAACTGTTCTATCCCTGTAAACTGAACGCTACCACTATGCTTTATTATATTGTGCTATAAGTTGTTGTTTGTAGAACCACTTGCATAATTGCAAGTCCCAGTCAGTTATCCCACTTACTGCTGAGGGAAAGGAAGCAGTACTAGCAGTCTCCAGCTCTGCCTTCCTTCAGACTATCCTCCAGCTCCTTTTCAGGGCTTCCTTCCTCTCCATTTATCTGCTCCCAGCTGCGGGGGTTGCTTCCCCCTCTAGTTATCCCTTCAGCTGCAACTCCTTCATTTAGATCCCAATTAACCTACATTGGAGGGGAATTGACCTCCTGAATCAGAACCCTTGTCATACCTAGGCATCTGCCTGCCAGCCAGCCAGACATAGGAGCCACGTAGGAAAAGGCTCCTGCAGACAGGTCATGGCCAGGAACAACATTCAAGTAAACCAGTGCTTGTTCCTAGGCACAGCGTGCACCTCCGCCAAGGGTAATTTTACAATTCAAAGGAAATGCATTGCACAATTTTACAGAAGACCTCAACTTCTAATTTAAAAAAGAAAAGAAAATTTGCTTGCTAAGATAGCTAGTATGGCACTGCATGGCCCAAGATCAAGAAGTTATTCACAAGAAGATAAATGCAGTGAAATTATAGCTTGGGACACTCAGAACTATATTCAGCTCTTTAATGTCCATGGCATTGTTAATTTTAGACAGGTATCAGTGACTTGAGATGAGAAAAAAAATAGAAGTCCATCTGTCTTCTCCTTTTATAAGAAACAATGCTGTACACTAGGGGTAATGGAGAAGGTAGCAGTCCTGCCTCCCCCGAGTCCTTCCCCCTCCAAGCAGGTTCACACAGGGCTGTTGTGGTGCAGGGATTTTTTTAGGAAAAAAGGTGAAACCTTTTGTTCAGCCAGTCTTCTTTCATTTGTTCTTCTGAGGGATTTTCTCCCTGCCAGCTGCTAGGGCAAAACACAGTATAAAATGCAATTGATTCTAGCACAATGTTAGTGCATCTGTAAACAGCTTGTTCCCACCTGATGAATTTTGCGGTCTGTGCCAACACATACACTGTGAATGCATCAGGAACATTGGGCTAAATTCACAGAAAGATGTTAGGCATTGTAATGCCTAACTCCCAAGCATCCTGTCACACAGTGGAATTCACAGCTCTGAGTTTGGTGTCCAGGCCATGCCGGGGGAGAGTTCTACAACTAAGAAAGGGATTTTCAGAAGCGAGCGAGTGGGAGCTGCCTAAGCTAGCCAGGAGTGGGAAGGAACATGCAGTATTCTGGGGTGGGTCTATCTCAGTCTCTCTCATGTTAAATCGGTTCCACTTTGTATAAATAATTAAGTAGTCACTGGCCAAAACTAAAAAGAAAAATGATTGGCTCAATAGCCTGGAGGCCAGGACGCTCAGCAGGAATGCAGGGGTTCAAGTCCCTGCTCCAAATGACGCGATGTAAGGAGCCAAACGTGGGTCTCCATTGACCCATATGAGAGCCTTACCCACTGGGCTGTTGAGTATTCCAGCACACACCCAGTTGCCTTTCGTGCAAATCAGGCCTCACATGGAAGATCATGGAGCAGGTCCTCAAGGAATCAATTCTGATGCACTTAGAGGAGAGGAAAGTGATCAGGAACAGTCAGCATGGATTCACCACGGGCAAGTCCTATCTGACTAACCTAATTGCTTTCTACGATGAGATAACTGGCTCTGTGGATGAAGGGAAAGCAGTGGATGTACTATTCCTTGACTTTAGCAAAGCTTTTGATAGTGTCTATCACAGAATTCTTGCCAGCAAGTTAAAGTAGTATGGGCTGGATGAATGGAATATAAGATGGATAGAAAGCTGGCTGGATAGTCGGGGTCAACAGGTAGTGATCAATTGCTCCATGTCTAGTTGGCAGCCGGTATCAAGTGGAGTGCCCCAAGGGTCAGTTTTGGGGTTGATTTTGTTTAATATCTTCATTAATGATCTGGAGGATAGCGTGGACTGAACCCTCAGCAAGTTTGCAGATGACACTAAACTGGGAGGAGTGATAGATACGCTGGAAGTTAGGGACAGAATACAGAGGGACCTTGACAAATTAGAGGATTGGGCCAAAAGAAATCTGACGAGGTTCAACAAGGATAAGTGCAGAGTCCTGCACTGAGGATGGAAGAATCCCCTGCATGGCTACAGACCAGGGACCAAGTGGCTAGGCAACAGTTCTGCAGAAAAGGACCTAGGGGTTACAGTGGGTGAGAAGCTGAATATAAGTCAACAGTGTGCCCTTGTTGCCAAGAAGGATAATAGCATTTTGGGTTGTATAAGTAGAGGCATTTCCGGTAGATCGTGGGACGTGATCATTCCCCTCTATTCGGAATTGGTGAGGCTTCATCTGGAGTACTGTGTCCAGTTTTGGGCCCCACACTACAAGGATGTGGAAAAATAGGAAAGAGTCCAGCAGAGGGCAACAAAAATGATTAGGGGGCTAGAGCACACGAGTTAAGAGGAAAGGATGAGGGAACTGGGATTGTTTAGTCTGCAGAAGAGAAGAATGAGGGGGGATTTGATAGCTGCTTTCAACTACCTGAAAAGGGGTTCCAAAGAGGATGGATCTGGATTTTTCTCAGTGGTAGAAGATGACAGAACAAGGAGTTATGACCTCAAGTTGCGTTGGGAGAGGTTTAGATTTGATATTAGGAAAAACTTTTTCACTAAGAGGGTAGAAAAGCACTGAATGGGTTACCTAGGGGGGTGGTAGAATCGCCTTCCTTAGAGGTTTTTAAGGTCAGGCCTGACAAAGCCTTGGCTGAGATGATTTACTTGGGGATTGGTCCTGCTTGGAGCAGGGGGTTGGACTAGATGACCTCCTGAGGTCCCTCCCAACTCTGATATTCTATGATTCTGATAGGATTGGTGGGTAAACAAGGTGTGAGCTCCGAGCAGCTCCTTAACTATGGGGCAGCGCCAAGATTTATGTGGCTTTGCACAAGTCTGCCACAGAAACTTAGGTGCCTAAAGGGCAAGGCAGCAGCTAAGTGGTGGTTTTCAGAATGTCAGTGTTGACTAAAGGTAGGACGTAGAGACCTAAATACCTTTATGATTCTGGCCCCTTTTTCTCAGTATTTGATTGCATCAGAAACTATACTCAGTCTTTACGACAAAGACCTAGATTGTCAGCTGCAACGAAGGGTGTACAACACAGTTCAAAATGGGTTTTTCCCAAGGTTGCTTTAAGCCACCTTTTTGTTCTTCTGACTGTGGACTACCATTGTACAAATTGATTCCCTTTGGCATAAATGAGAGCAGCCTCAGGCCCTAGTGGGAATGTGATAGCCGTGAGGAAATGGGTTATTACAAATCATGCTCTTTTCTCTAAGCCACATCCTCTATAGCAGCAGGGAGAGGATGGTGGTGTAGGAGCTGTTACATTGGCTCTTCAACACTGGAGAATGCGGATTCCTCCTATGTTCAGTTATGTCATCTTCATGTTAACTTTGCACCAGTGGTGTGGCATGAGGTGGACCCAATGTAGGAGAAAATCTGCAAAAAAAATTTTTAGGCACTCAGATGCTAAAATGATGAGCATGACAAATAGATCAGATATATGGCCATAAGAGTAAAAAAATATGGTACTATCTAATTTCAGTTTCCTTCCATCTGTTGGCCTTCAGTTTCTGGCATACCTGTTCAACATGTATTTTCTAAAAATAAAATGTCATCAGAATTAAATTGTTCTCTGTTAGTTTCAGTTTCCTGCCATAGTGATGGCAAAAGAAACATTTTGCCAAAAAGGGTAGCAGCTGTGTAATCAGGAAGACATTAAACTGTATTAAATCATAGAGTTCATACAAACACACATGCATACATAGCAAAAGTTGCAGTAGATAAAAACTCTTTGGAGCAAAAATAATATTTCACATCTTTTCCCCTAAAATAATCATGAAGATCAGGAAAACATGAGTGTCTACTGATCTTGCTTTCAAACTTTGCCAGAATGTACACTATAAGGAAACACATTGTCTGAGCTCCAGAAACTGGGTTCAGAACAAATTGAAGTGCCTTAAAAAATGTGTGTACACTTACTGCATGGTAACTTTGTACAATTTTAATTGCAAAATATATTGACAGATTGGTCTGGAACTGACCAAAGACTTTTTTTTTGTAACCTGGGGCAAGTCACTTAAATCTTTCTGGGCCTCAGCTTGCCACCTATAAAATGCAATTACAATATGACCTTTTTCTCATCTTTTTGCTATTTTGTCAATACTCTCTGGAGCAGGTGTGGTCTCTTACTGTGTGTTTGTACATCACCTAGCACAGGCCTGCACAACTCGGAAAGCAGCGAGAGCCATATTACTGCAAAAAAATCATCTGTGGGCCAAAAAGTCCCGCCCTCACCACGCCCCCATCCGCTTCCCCCTACTCCACCACTTGGCTTGCCCCACCCCTACTCACTCCCTGCGGGCCGCATGTGGCCCCCGGGCCGCATGTTGTGCAGTCCTGACCTAGCACAACAAGGCCCTGTCTCAGTTGGAATCTCTAGGTGCTACCACAATACAAATATATAATAAATCAGTGCAATATTGAGATGTATTTACACAAGAGAGTGATTCGGAGCAACATTAGCTTTCTTGGGACATTGGAGCTATTCAATCTTTTTTAAAGCACTTTCACTTAACCCAGTAGTAACTGGAGTGCTCCTACGCACAACATAAGACTGCACCTACAAAGCACAGTCTAGACTTAAATATATAGTGGTAACCGATATCCATTTTGAAAGGTATGCAACACACTGCCTGTCCACTGCCCAGATCCACAAAGGTTCTTCGGCACCTAATCCCAAATTTAAGTACCTATATCCTAATACAAGACCCCACTGTGATCCATAAAGCCTCACTCAGCTGCGCCTAATCCTGTGAGTGACTAAACTCACTCAGCACCTAAGTTTTCAGGGAAAAGTTCCCTAGGCACCTACATTTCTTCCTTTGGGTGTGTGCACTGCTGCCCCACGTTAGGCATCTGGACATGTATCTCCCACGTAAATAGTGAGAAATAGGTGCTCTCCTGCCTATCTTCCTGGTGAGGCCCAATCATGAGAGTCATATCTGGGGAAAAGAGTTGGCCATGTCACAGGTGGTGCTAAGACCCATCTCCCTTTAAAGTACCAGCAAGTCTGTGACAATTCCCATCATTAAAGACTTCCTATTTAAGGCTTGATCCATGCCCTCATGAAGGCAGTCAGTGTATTTCCATTGCCATCAATGGGAGTTGAGCCGGGCTTTTAAATAACTTTTCTTCTAAGTAGTGTTATAAGCAAATCCCTTTACCACTGATACTTGAATCCACCAAATATTTTGATATCAAAGTGTTTCCCCTAATTTCTGCTTAGTAAGTTAACTGGGAAAATGTCTGAATGTTCAGATGTTGAGACAGTCATATTGTCCTACTGCCCTTGCATATATTTAGTTTCCTTTTCAGTTGAATTTTTAAAGCATTAAATATCTAGGTTCAGATTGTGCCACCAGGATCCATGCAGAGATTTCATTCCTTCCACGCAAAAAGGTAGAAAGGGTTAGCCAGTTCTGCAGCACAAACCCTCTTTCTAGGATGCCATGAAGGGCTCTCCATGTGTTTAGGATCCAGGCAGCGGAAAGGGTGAAAACCAGTGGGTCTGAGGGCAGAGAGCAAGTGGCCTGGGTGGGGTAGATGGAGACTGGCCAATTCCAGGCCAATGGAGCACACCTGGAAAAGGTAATACAGCCTTGATTTTGCAAACTTTTCTTCATGGTGTGGAACCACCATTTAAGGATGATCATTTGGGCATCTGCTACCTGAGCTTTCATAGTAGCATCAGCGTGAGCCCCTGGTAGCTCAGCTCCATTGATGCCTTATTTCCAGGGAGTAGGGTGGGTCGCTGAGGATAGAGATCCAGAGTGCAAGTATAGTACTTTTGCACAGATGGTCCTAGCCTTCCATAGGTCTTCTGGGCTCTACATGGATCTATGGGGATCCTTCCAATTTGGAGTCTGGTTCTGCGGCGGGCAAGCACTGTATGTACCTCCCTCCACTCCCAGTGGAATGATCTGGGAGGAACTCCCTTCTTTCCCCCAACATTTGTTTTTGCCGGGTTTAACTTTCCTTCTGTGCTTGGACTTTAAAGTTAAATACATTATGCAGATTATTATTTCAGTTGTTAAAGAATATCCAGAACATTTGTTGACTACAGAAGGGCTGAAGGGTATAAGCAAGGCTGAATCTGGCCCAAGATAGATTGAACACCTTTATATTTTTCAAAGATTCAGTTGCTCTTGTCTCTTTTGACTTCTAATTACCCCTATTTCCTCTCTTACACAGGAGAATCTAGTGAAACCACCAAGTCTTTCCCTGGAAGATCAGCAAATAATTTTCTAAGGGCATTAATGAAATCTCAATATTATTAAGTCTGATAAAGATTTTTTTAATATCATTCTCTAATTAAAAAAAAGAATGATATTAAAGACTGAATTGTTCTTTATCTTTTGGCCTGAAAATTCTGTAGTTAGTAATTTCCCAGCTTTGTTTAATTGTTAAGCATATTTGGGAATGAGAGAAAGGAAAAAAGAAAATGACTAGAAAAGATTTGTATTCTGTAGGTATTTTAGAAAGAAAAGGTTTTACAAAATGACATTTATGCACATATTGCCTTCCATATGTTGGGAAAAGCTGCCTAGATTACTGCAAACTCTGTGATGCCTTCTTCATTAGCTCTTTTTCAACATTATCTTATGTGAGTGGGATTGATTTGCTTGGGGATTTCACTGGGAGTCCTGTACCTTCATGCCAGTGCCAACATGTAGCTGCATGTGATGCAGCAGGGAGCACTGACCTGGGAACTGCCTCAGGTTACAGGCTCAGGTATGTTCCCTCAAGGGAAGTCTCCCACTCCCAGTGAAACTCCCCTGCAACATTCCCAGGTCAATACTCCCCGCTCCTTGCTGCGTCACACTGCCCTCCCACCTCTTTGTCTCCCCACCAGCCTAGAACGCTGCCAAGGGTTTTGGAACACCTCCCAAAGTGAGGATCCACAGCATGAAGTGTGCAGGGGAGTAATCAGAAATCTACATTGACCTAGTCAGTATTTACTTTTAAGAGGAATGTCTGTGGGTTTGAGTGGGGATTGGAGATTTAATACAAGTGTGCATTCTTCTGATGCCCCATCCCCTCCTGTTTTGGTCTGTCCCCTGCTCATGTGTGGATCCCCAACTTTGTGGAGGAGATTCCACATGATCCAGATGAAGGGCTTATGATGTTGAGAGGAGATACTCCCTTATTTAATCCCTCCCCCTCCACGGGGATCTATGAGATTTTCAATACTCTAGCCACAGATGGTGCCCTACTATATGATTGTCATGTTCAATACGTAAATATTTCAGTTTCTTTCTTTTAGCAATCTGACCTCAGCTTCAGCATTTTTCTCTTTATAAGATGTGGAGCTTGTCACCAGGAACTCCGTTCTACTCACTTTCCAAAACTCCTCAAATCTTTCCTTCTGTCTTCCAGCAAATGCCCCAGTGGTTCTCTTCCACCTCTCATAACCATATCTCGCTTGCTCCTTGCCCAAGATTCCCCTGGTCCCTCTTTTCATCAGATATCCCACCATCTCCCTGTCTTCCATCCACATTCCCCCTTCTCAGCATTCCTTCTCCTCTCTACTCACAGACTGCTGGATTGATATTGTCTCATCATCTTATCAAGATCTCTGTTTAAATGTATGCCCAATAACTTCATGATTACGGCACGGAAAATAATTAACAATGAATTATTTATAGACCATATTTAGTATCTTTTTTGCAGCATGTGGAATATCTGTGAACTTTCCTTGATGTTCTAGTTCTTCAGTATTATCACACAAATTATTTGTGATTATTTTTAATTCTGTATATTACAGAATGCTATTCATCATCAGCTATTTGATTTTTTTTTGACAACTTGTGATTATTCAGGTTAACAAAACATAAAATCATTTCACGCTACAATGTACTATTTCCTCTTTTAGGTCCCAATGGGATTTGTAAGATGCATGGCACAAATTATTTATACTACATTTTTTCTTTATGTTTCAAATAGTGTATTATTGTTTAAAAAATCCTTGTGGAGCCACTAAATTATCTGTTTTAAGACACCTCCCATTGGTTTACAGATACAATTTCATACTAGAGAATTTTTCTATTTAAAACTAATTGGGACTATTTTATTTTTAATCTGCCTTCAACTTTTCAAAGTAATTGATAATAGCTCCTAGTCTCACATGTTAAATTTTTGTCACTACTTGTAAATACTCATTCAATTCCCACTCTATCTGCAACTACTTTCTGGAGGAATGAATATATTCTGCCTCCCTCATGCCCAAATTAATAGTGTTCTCTCTTTAAATAGAAATGGATAATTCTATTTTATAATGGTAATGGGGCATAATGGGCAGTGCATTTCTAGAATATTAGTGCACTTCTGGAGTGGCTAATATTATTGCCTTCAGTCTTTTAACCTTTAACACCGCTGAAAGGATGCAATAATTATCTAGAAATGCACTACTTGCTGTCTCTTCCATTTTCACTTCATCTTTCACACATACCCTATCTGCAGTCTTAATTCACCACATTTTTTAAACAAGTGTCTTTTAAATCAAATGTCTTTTTGCTATCCACTGAAAACAATATAACCAACGTTCAGCTCTAACCTATGCTCTCATGCTACCTAGCAACATTCATACTGCCCTCAATCAAGTTGCTATAGTGACACTTCTAGTGGACATGTCCTAGGAAAGAGGAAATGAAACAATTTTCTCTTGAGAAATAAAGTTTTAGCAAAGGTGTTATTACTCCTGCCATCCACTGACTCTATTTTTAAAAAAGACCACAAAATCACTGTTTGGTACATGTTCAAAATCAAAGTGAGATTTGCACTTTCTCCATACTTCACACTATAGAACACTACACACATAAACTTACCATTCTGTGCAGTTGGTAGCCTCTTCCCCATTTAGAAAGATTAGTGACTGATCCTGCAGCTGTTCTGTGCTTAGAACGCCCATGGTTCCAAGGTTGACTGATATGTTCTGACTCTACAGTTACCTGCTGAATGTAACCACTAATATTTCCATATTCAGAAAGTAATTGTAGAGTCAGAACATATTTAGTCAACCTTGGAACATATTATTACAATATTATATTATATATTATTTATATATAATATCTCTAAATATAACTTAAAATATTCCTTTATTATGTCTGCACTGGGGAGTGGAGACTTTGATGTAACCCTGACTCTTATTAGAAGGCAAATCCTGCCCCCACACTGAGGACCATAGGTGCAGAAGGCCCTCTGGCAGCAAAACCAGTGTGGTTCCACTGAACAAATTAGGGATAAAATCCAGTGATAATTGCATCCCCAAGTGTCGTGTGTAGATGGCATTGGGGTTAAAATGCTATTAGCCCGTGTGTGCTACAGTTCAATTCCACTGGCAACAATGGTGGGAAAGTCTATGTTTGTGGACTAAGTCATCCGTTAAGAGTAAACTCTGAAGATCAGCTTTGCTGTTGGTTGACACATTAAAGGAGAACCACTTAAACTTATCCTCACTAAAATGCTACGTTGGGGCACTAAAGAATAAAAACTGGAGAAAAGAGTAAAATTCATGCAGAAATCTGAGGTGTGTGTGAAGTAATCAGGTGGAATTCCATTCACTTCAGTGGTGTAACATATGCTTATACCATCACTAAACTCAGTCCTGTCTGTGTTCGTTTTAAGATATGTTACCAAAGACAAACTGAAATTAGGATTGGTTGCTTTCTTTAATGAAACAGATAAAATCAGGGAGCTGGTAAGAAATTGGGATTGGTTTTGACTGATGACCTTGCTTAAGCATTCTATTGTTGACAAAGTAGTTCTACAACTCATAGCAAATCAAGTTGCAGATATTTTGTAGGAAACCATTTACAGTTCCAGTGGAATACAATCAAGGTTTGGCCTTCTCTGTTTTCATGAGCTGAAGAGTCTTTCCTATCTCTTAGGTAATGTTGAGAAAGGTAATAAAAATCCCTTTCACCATATTTAAGATGTCTGTGTTCACCACCATGTTCCTGGGTTTTATTGTTTTTTTTTTAATATTTGCTTCAAATCTTGGTTTGTGTTCAATACATTTCATGCCAACAGAATACATTTTTATACCATTTTAGAACAGTGCTATGAACTGGATATGGCATCTGCACCTCGGAGAGAAAGTCTCACACAGGAATACACATCTCCTTTTCTCTCTCTCTCTTTACGGTGTACTTTCTTTCTTTTTATGGCCCCATTCATCATATTGCATTCCTGAATTTCAAAGCAAGCTGCACTACTTATGAAACTGAAATTTCCATTTCCAGCATAAAATTTTTTTACTGCTCTGCTTTGAAGTTGACTGTTTTCTGAAGATAATCTATTCAGAGTCTATATATTCTATTTTTAATTGCATATGTTTTAAAATATATTTTCATCAAGTTATGTTCTTTTGGCTGAGATAGATTATATTTTTTTCATGTGTTTCTGATCTCACTAGCCCAATAGAATATGAAGACAGCTTGGAGCAAATTTATGGTTAGCATAATAATAATAAATACTCAATGCTTCCATATCAGTTTACATCTTCACAATGTTGTGCAAATATTAACCAATTAGTATCTCTGAATACTAATTTTCCTTTTAGTGATCTAATCATTAATCTGTTTAGTAGTTTGGTAATTTACATACATGCTTTTTAGGATAATAAGTCTAGCTAAGTGCTGTCAGGAAATTAAAGCAAATGACTTCTCCATGAAGGGATTTCAGCTTTTTTTAAAATGTCTATGGATATACAGTTATTTTTTTCTCTTATAGGAAATTAGAAGACACCAAGTACAAGAGTTGTTTCCATCTAAGGCTGAACTTTCTATTTCATGATTAGGGACCTAATTTTTCAAGCTTTGTGTCTGGTTTCCAAATAGCTTTTTGGTTTTGTGTGGTTGCTGTTGGTGCAGAAGTTCATGGAATTGCTTTCTGGCTGATCTACCATTTCAGTGTGTGTTTGACTGGATTCAGTCATCTGCTCTGCCTGAAGCAGATGCACAGTTAGTGTATTAGAGTGTTTCTACTTGCGTCTCTGATTGATGTTCCTCTCCCTAACCATGTGCTTCAGGAAAAGTGCCAGAGCCAGAGAGTAAACAAGTGGACTGGCTGGGTAAATACGTGAGTTGCATTAACAGTGCTTCTCCACCAGGGAAGGACAAGTGAAAGCAGGAAAGAGAAGAGGAAAGCAGACCAAAGGAGGTGCAGGAAAGAGAAGCATGTAGGTGAAGGTAGGAATGGAAAGCAAGGAGAAGATGGAGTGAAGATGACAATAGAGATGAACAAAATGGGCAGACAGAGCAGGAGGCCAGAGAGTAGCAAAGGAAAGGAGAGAAAGATATGGGGGTTGAGATCACAGATTGGCTTCAGAAGAGTGGGAACAAACAGTGGGAGATGAGAGAACGGACATACACATGGGAGGGGAAAGAGATCGACATAGTGGGAAGGTGGAAGCTAAGGGTCTGTCTTCACTACCCGCCAGATTGGCGGGTAGCAATCGATCTTTTGGCGATCGATTTATCTCATCTCATTGAGATGCGATAAATCGATGGCCAGCGGTGCCCCTGTCGACTCTGGAACTCCAGCTTGCCGAGAGGCACAAGCTGGAGTTGACGAGGGAGCGCGCCACCGCCCGTCGCCGCCATGAGGATGGCAGGTAAGTCGACCGAAGATATGCCAACTTCAGCTACGTTATTCACGTAGCTGAAGTTGCGTATCTTTGGTCGACTCCTCCCCCTAGTGTAGACCAGCCCTACGAGAGAAAAGGACAACCACAGAAAGAAGAGAATCTGGTTAGTGAACTACTGAACATGTTCTTGATTCCATCTTGACAAGAGTGTGGTTTGTCTTAGGAGGTGTTCTGTGGAAGAATGGGTTAATAGGTCAGCTTAGTTTAATTTTTGCCTATGTGGAATGTGACAGTTCTTGTCCACCAGCCTTCAAGTCAAATCTGTTCTGTAAGTAGCATAGCTGCAAGAGAGATTTTGGCTTACAATTTGTTAAAAACCATTCAGCAATGAGTTATTAACTTATCATTTACCATTAGAGAGATGGATACTGAAGTCTGGTAGAAGGTTAACCAATCCTGTTGCATAATCCTCTACTTCCTGAATGGTTTATCTGAGGTGATTTTTTTCTTCTGGCCCATTAATGTCATTTCTCATTTAGAATGCCAGCTAAAATGAAAAACTTTAGCATTTTTGAACTTTATGGCTATTACTGAGAAATTTTAATATAATTCTATTGAAGACATTTGGAGTATTTGTAACAATATTGAAGCATTTCAGCCATCTTGTTCAAATGCTTATGCATAAAGCTAGACCTTTAAACTGGAGATTTTCAGAGGTGCTCTAAGTGACTGGAAACTCTGGAATCCTCACATTTTTGAAAATCTAGCAGTTTATTAGGTTCCTAGATACAGATTAAGATGGTTTATGTTAGGAAGCCATCTTTAGACATTTCAATCTTCATCTTCATCTTTCAGTACACATCAGGATGTATTAACCCAAAGGTAAACACTAATCTCTGCTTCCATTTTAGTCAATATTTTACATCTTGATGTTAACCACAAGAGAAACAGCTTAGCGTTCCAAGTCTGTGATAATTAATCAAGTCTTGCTGATGTGTTTCATCTAAGTAATTATGATATGTTTTTCATTCTGTGACATAAAGATAAACCAAGCTTGGATAACTAGGCTTGGATGCATATATATTTAAACCACATAATGAGAACTTGCTGGACCTAGAAACTGGAAATGATATACAAAGCTTTTTACCTCTATGTCACTTGGTCTAATCTAGATAAGGTAAACAAACCTCCAAAAATATTATTATCTGACAGCCATTAGTGGTGAATATGAAATGAATGTGGTAATCGCTAATCTAGTTCTCAATGGACAAATCTCTCTGACTATTTACCTGTTCTTATCTTCTGTACATTATTGTAGTTTCTGACTGACTTACAAAATTTTAAAATGCACACATAAATGTCTACACCACAAAAATTCTCACTACATCTGGCACTATCAGTAACTTTACCAGCAGACCAGCAAAAAGACCAACAATTGAATGAACATGAAGGCTCAAGATGCTCCTTCTAGTACAGGATCTGGACACATTAGTGATGCATCATGGGGAGGATTGATCTGCAGCTATCCATGCTGAACCTATTGTGAAACCAGAGGTTGAAATGGAAAGAAAAATGCAATGGAACTTTCCCATGCCTGGCCCATTCAAGACAGTGCTCTCAACACTTTGTGCAGATATTCAAAGTATGATCATTTGTGGTGTCTAAGCTCTGCTGAGTTCTGAGTTCTCTGGAGTTTGAATATCTCCTTGAGCTCCACCAGGCTCAGGCTTTACTCCCCCTCTGTGAGGTTCATATGCCCTCTTGGCGTCTTTGTGTTTTCATTCTTGACTGGAGAAAAATAGACGGTGGTATTCTCTCATTTCCACTCACTCACGACACCAGCTGAGCTGTCAGTCAGAATAGATTTTCTTAATATGATACTTCCTCTCCTTTCTTACATGCTTGTTCGAGCAGTGAAATAATTAACAATATTGATATTTAAAGTCTCAGTATTGGCATTTACATTCATTCTCATTGAGATGAATGGGAATGTTCACACCTTTCAAATATATTGTTTCAGACTCTCTGCTAACTCAGGCAGACATCACTGCATTGACTGTACTTGGTTCACATTTTCAAAGTTTTCTTCACAACTAGAAAAGATAGACATTTACTTTTTTTTCTAAATGAAAGTTCTTGCCTGTCACAGCTTTGGTCAAACACTCCCCTCTTGGCTACTCACTAGACTGCTGTCTACAACATCCTACAGTGGGATCCCATGTGTTTTAATCCTTCAGAGACTGAACAAAGTCACTGTCTTGTGGCCTCTAGGCCCATTCTCATGGTGCAGACCCTCGGCCTAGAAACCCCATCTGAAAGCTACAACCACACAGCCCATTGTTAAAAGGGCTGACCCCTTAGACCTCCACAAGAGCTTAAACAGACCCTCTGTCAGAACTCCAGTTGTGTGGGTCTTTTGAGTCCGCACATTAACTCTTCAAGAGCACACAGGGGGTGTAACATATACACTGATAGACACTTTGAACAGGATTCTAATACCATTGCTCTTTACTTAATTGCATGAGAAATACAGACTAATGAACTCACAAGCATTTCCCAGTCTCAGTTTCCTCCCACTCTGGAGCACTCTTTGGGCTGGCTCAAAGGTTCCTGGGGAGCTCGGTGAGTCTTCTCACCCACCCCAATCTCTGTGGATTTTAAAGGCCATTATCAACACCTTGTTTTTTGTTTTTGTTCTGCAGTCGGAAAGTTTCCATTGTCCAAATGCCAGTTCTCTACAAACACGTTGAGGAAGTGGTTTCTCCCAGCTCCCACTAACCTCCTTTGCATACCTACTGTGGTTAGAGGACAGTTGCTAAGGTTAATGTCTCCACACTGTATCTAGTTTAGCAGAGATGTGCTTAATGGCTTGTCAGCAATGGTGGATACACTGACATAGAGGTTTTCCATGATATGGCATTTTTTCATAGTAACATTTTCATAATATTGACCTTAGTTCATAAATTGTGCAGGTGTGTTCCTCAAACCATCACAAGGGTTTCAACAATAACAACAGCGGAGAAAGATACCAGAATAACCTATTGAGTAGGGCATTCAGCTGGCATTAGGAGAGCCTGTTTCAAGTCTATTCCCAATAAGCCAGAGCAACAACATGAACGTGGGTTTCCCACATTCCAGCAGATTAATCACTGATCTATCAGCTATGCAACGCTCATCCTTTCAAGTATCAGAGGGGTAGCCATGTTAGTCTGCATCTGCAAAAGTGACAAAGAGTCCTGTGGCACCTTATAGACTAACAGACATATTGGAGCATAAGCTTTCGTGAGTGAATACCCACTTCATCAGATGCATCAGTGCATGCATCTGATGAAATGGGTATTCACCCACGAAAGCTTATGCTCCAATATGTCTGTTAGTCTATAAGGAGCCAGAGAACTCTTTGTCATTCATAGTCTCAAGTCCATCCTGGACTTGAGAAACCTCCTCTAAGAAATTTTAGTTGAAACTGATACATTTCTGCAAAACATTTTGGTTTCAACAAAATGGCATTTCCAATAAAAAAGTTGTAGCAATTTTTAACCTGTTCTGAATGCAATGCTTACATTCAGAAGAGTGGATTAGCAATGACATTAATTCTGAATGTCCTTGCTTGTGTCAAGCTGAGTTAAAGTATATGTTTCAATGCTGTGTTAACTGGAGTGTGGTCTTTTGCGAGGTTTATTGCACAGTACCATAATTAATGCACAGCCATACTCGGACTGGTTTTTTCATGGATAAAGTGGTGCCACAATTTAGTAAACATGAGTCAGCATGTCATGACGGCTGAATTGCTTGTTTAATCGATCTGGTGAGTCATTTCTCTCTGAGTGACCCGCTGGGCTTTTAATAACCAATATCCTGTTACCCCAAGCAACCTAAACTCAGGCAGCAAATAACTCAATGACTTGCCAAATACAACATTTTAAATTCAGTACAATGCTTTAATAGCTATCTCAGTTACCTGTGATTATAGTAATTTGTCAGTGAGCTGCATCTGCAGTTCCAGCCCCTATAACAGATTAAGGTCCCGTACATTTTAAAAGTTTATTTCAAAAGCTTCCCACAGTGTCTCCCACCTAGACCAGACTGACAGCATTTGCCTTAAACCCTTCTCCCTGGGAACTGGTTTTAATCCTCTTGGAAAAGGGTTAAGTGGTGGCTGCTGAGTCACTACCAACTTGCTAACACATCTAGAAATATGAGGCTGGAACCACAGCAGGATTTAGGCATCACAGTGTCTAACTTTTAAGTGCCTAGAAAAACCACAGGAACACCACTGTGATCCACAAAGCCTGAGTTGGGGTCTCTGCACAATGAACAAGGAGAGACAGGTGCCTTAGCATGTGCTCCACAAAAGCCAGCACGCTAGGCAAGGAACCACCCAAGTTAGCCAACTGTTGATGCCAGCTGCTGGCAAGAGGGATGTGCACTAACCCCCCTCCTCTCTCATGGAAATAGGTGCCTAGATCTGTGACGAAAGGCAGCACCTGTCCCTGCGTAGTGATCTGTGAGTGGGAAACTGTCTGTTGGGCTCGGGCAGATTAGGCACCTAAGACATTTCTTGTGGGAATGGGTTAAGTACCTCCCTCACTCCACACAAAATAATTGGAGGAGGCATTGGTGGTAGGGGTGCCCACATTATAACTATTAACCCCGTGATTAGAATGCCAGGGATGGGAGAGAGCTGGGTTCAATTCCTCGTCTGTTCCAGACAGGGAGAAGAGATTGAAAGAGATGGCTTCTACTTCTCAAGAGAATGCTCTAACCACAGAGAGAGTCAGAACTGAGGTCTCCTTAAATCTCTGTCCTTGAAGCTGTTCCGTGGCAGATGAGGTAACGAAAGAGTAACAGGAGCAGGGGAGACTAGACCCTAGGTCTTCTACATGGGTGACCTAGCCACTGGATTACAGATCCACTGACTCACTGGTCCAATGACTATTTCACTGTGGATAAATACTTAGTCTTGTGGAAAGTTAGGAACTAGCTGCAAACCTGTGCTGAGACCACCCGGAATAGAAATGACTGCTCCGGAAGCAACTGTTCTGAACATCATTAACCCAGAGATGCTGCCCAGGCTGCTGGTGTGCCACAGCCCTCTTCAGTCTGAGATACAAGCAGACAATGTCCCTGAGGCTACCTGGTCACCTTGGAGTGAGTGGCCACTGGGGCTCAGCGAGAGGAGACTTGGTCCATCTGTTCAGCTTCTGTTTTTAACAGAAGTGCAAGCTGTATGTCAGACCTTCCATGAGGTTACTGCCATCTCCAACAGAGCCATCAAATCTGCCACTCTGGACTACTTTAGCATCTCAGAAAAAAAGCACCAGCAGCAGTTCCAGGAGAGAGGACTTTTCCTTGGGGATTGAGCCAGGCATCTTTATCTACTGATTGATCAACTAAGCAACATGTGAACTACTGGACTTACATTGTTCTAGAGCAGTTTTTAGGTAGTCTGTCTGGGATAGTGCAGAATTGTGTGCCCCTGCACAAACTGTCTATTTTTGTAGAAGCTGTGCAGTACACAGACAACTACACAGACCTGACTATGTCTAGAATTTTGTATTTATGATATAAATTGTGCCCCAGAATACATAAAAATGGCCATATTGGGTCGGACCAATGGTCCATCTAGCCCGGTATCCTGTCTTCTGACAGTGGCCAATGCCAGGTGCTTCAGAAGGAATGAACAAAACAGGGCAATTATCTAGTGATCCATTCACTGTCATCCACCTGCTTCCGGTGGTCAGACTTTTAACGACTGTTTGAGGACATCCAGAGAATAGTGTTGCATCCCTGGCCATCTTTGCTACCAGTCACTGATGGATCTATCTTCCATGAACTTTAATAATTCTGTTTTGAACCCAGTTATACTTATGGCTTTCACAACATCCCCCTGGCAATGAGTTTCATAGGGTGACTGTGCACCAGGTGAAGTAGTACTTCCTTACATTTGTTTTAAACCTGCTACCTATTAATTTTATTGGATGACCCCCTGGCTTGTGTATTATGTGAAGGAAGTGTAAATAACACTTCCATATTCACTATTTCCACACCATTCATGATTTTATAAACCTCTATCCTATCTCCCTTAGTCATCTCTTTTCTAAGACGAACAATCCAAGTCTTTTAAATCTGTCCTCATACAGAAGTTGTTCCATAGTCAAATCTTTTTTGTTGCCCTTCTCTGTACTTCTTCCAACTCTATCTTTCTTGAGATGGGGTGACCAGAACTGCACACAGTATTTGAGGTGTTGGTGTACACCAGATTTATATTTTCTGTCTTATCATTTATCCCTTTCCTAATAGTTTCTAACATTGTTAGCTTTTATGACAGCTGCTGCACATTGAACAGATGTTTTCAGAGAACTATCCACAATGACTACAAGATTGTGTTTCTTGAGTGGTAACAGCTAATTTAGACCCCATCGTTTTGCATGTATAGTTGGGATCATTTTTTCCAACATACACCACTTTGCACTTATCATTGAATTTCATCTGCATTTTGTTTCCCACACACCCAGTTTTGTGAGATCCCTTTGTTAACTCTTCTCATTCAGCTTTGGACTTAACTATCTTGAGTAAATTTATATCATCTGCAAATTTTGCCACCTCACTGTTTACCTCTTTTTCCAGATGATTTATTCAGCAGCCAGGTGATCCATCTTTGCACTCCACTCTGGAGGCAATTTTCACCCTTTAACCTCACAAATGTATGGAGTATGCAGCAGGCTGCTAGGACCATAGGAATATTTTCTTCATTTAGGTCTAGCCTGCCATAAAGGCAGTGCCAGCACACATTTAATCTGCCAAAGGTCATTCTGCACCTGCACCACCAATTGTTAAAGCTCTTCTTGCTGCTGTCTAGGTTTCATGTGTAAGGCTTCATGAGCCATGGGAGCAAAGGTTGCGCTGGGTCTACCAGGAGCACTCTGGGTATTTCAAAATCCCCCCACTGGAATCTTCTTGTCTGGAAAGAAAGTCCCTTCGTGGAGCTTTCTGTACAGGCCAGGGTTTCTGAAGATATGTATGTCATGCACCTTCCTGGACCTCCTCGTGTTGATATCTGTGAAATTTCCATGGTGAACCACAAGTGCCAGCAATACCATAAAGTACCCCTTTTATGGACGTACTCCATCACAAGATGGTTTGAGGCCAAAATTGGAATATGCATGCCATCTATCATGCCACACAGTTGGGGAATCCTGTTGCCGCAAAGCCATCAAATATTCCATGCACATTGTCAAGAGTCACTGTCCTTCGTAGCAGGATGAGATTAATGGCCCTGCACACTTGTGTTACTGCAGTCCCACGGTTGACTTCCAAACTCGTTCACGAAGAACCCAGTAGCTGTCTGGAGTCACCAGTTTTCATGCTGTGATTGCCACATGCTTGTCCACCAAGAGTGCAACTCTCATTTCGGTGTCCTTGTGCTGCAGGGCTGGGGTGAGCTCTGCAAACAGTTCCAGGAAGGTGGCTTTGCACATCTGAAAGTTCTGCAGCCACTGCTCTTCATCCCAGATCTGCATAACGATGTGATCCACCAGCCAGTGCTTGTTTCCCAAACCCAAAAGCAATGGTCCACCATGTGCAGCTGCTCTGTGAATGCCAAAAATAATCTGGTGGTGTTTGTTTCCATGGCACACAGCAGGTCAGGCCACTCTGATTATTGTTCGGATTGGGTGCTCGAGATATACTGCCTGACCATCTGCATTGTGTTCATAACAGTGACCACAACAGTAGGGAGCACTGTGGGATCCATTCTTTCAGATAGAGATGGTGGGTGCACAGTGAACAGGGGCCATTGAAAACCTTTGTGAAACAAGATCAGAAGCCCATGGAATACTGGGATGGACAGAACTGCATCACGGGATGCTGAGCCTTTACCCATGATGCACTGTGATCCACATCACCTTTCCACAACTTCTAGCTGCAGAAGGTGGTGAATAGCACAGTGGGCTAGTTACCCACAGTGCACTGCTTTCACTGTCAGTGCAGAGCACTAACTGTGGACACGCTTTGCTGACTGAAGAAGTGTTATGTGAACATGCACAAGTGATGGAATTATACTAATTTTTGATTGTTGGCTTAACTTGTGCAACAAAAATCTCTAATGTAGACAAGATCTTAATCACACCCCTGAATTATCTCTCTCTATATAAACCTATATATAAACCTCTAATGATGTTTTCATTGCTGAGTGCTTATGTTACCTAGCTTTCTTTCTGTGGTTGATTTGGATACCATCACTTGTGAATGTGAAGAAGCTGCTAAGCCAGGGGTGGGCAAACTGCGGCCCATCAGGGCTCTGGATCCAGCACACGGATTTGCCACCCCTGTGGTGCTGCGGCCCTGCTCCGCTCTGGGAAGCGGATGACATCAGGTCCCCGCTGTCCCTGCGGGACTGGAAGCAGAGAGCTCCGTGGGCAGTTCTTGCCTGTGGATACCTCCCCCGAAGCTTCCATTGGCTGGAAATGGGGAACCGCAGCCAATAGGAGCTTCGGGGGAGGTACCCACAGACATGCAGAGCCCTCTGCTCCCATTCCCCTAGGGCCGGCAGGGACTTGATGCAGGCTGCTTCCTGGAGCAGAACAGAGTGGAGCTGGGGCCAAGGCCAAGCAAGTAGGGAGCCTGCCTTGGCCCCACTGCCACCTGAGAGCCACTCTAGGTAAGCGGCGCCAGGCCGGAGCCCACACCCTGAACTCCTCCTGCAGGCTGCACCCCAACTCCCTCTCGTACCCCGTGATCCTCCCTGTGTCGCACCCTGTTGCAGAACCTTGTGTCTCTCCTGCACCCCAACCCCCTGCCCTAAGCCCCTGCTGCACCTTGCACCCCTCCCTGCACCAGTTCTCTGCGCCCCCTCCTGCACTGTGCACTCCAATCCCCTTCCCTGAGCCGCCTCAAACACCTAACACCCCTCCTGTGCCCCAACTCCTTGCCCTGAGCCACTTTCTGCACACCATACCCCCTCCCATACTCCGCACTCCCTCCCAAGCCCCAAGCCCTGCCCTAGCCCTACAGTCATGGCCCTGTAAGCAATTTCCCCACCCCGATGTGGCTCTTGGGCCAAAAAGTTTGCCCACCCCTGTGCTGAGCTCTGGATTTCATTCTGCAAAGTAAATTGCCTTCCACTGGAAAATAGGACCATAACACGCTTGAATTAGTCATTCTAGGTCTGATCTTATAACCTTTGCCCAAGGGATTAATCCCAGTGAGTTCAAGGGAGCTACTTGTGTCAGTTAGGGTTGCAGCATCAATTTCTCTTGTCAGTAGCAACACCCATGAAGAGGCTTATTTTCCCTCTACTCAGTCGTATACTCTGTAGGCTTTAACTAAGCCTCTAAGCTAACACTGAGAATAATTTTATGTGCTAGCTTTGCCTCTCCACATTCAGATGCCTCCAGCCACCAATCAATTTTGCTGGTTTCCGAGAAACTCCTATTCTTTCTCAAGGCAATACTTCCAGTAAAGCTATCTAATCCCAATAAGGTCAGCACACCCTCGTATATATTTGTACCTGCTTCCTACCTTGATATGTCCTTCACTTGCTATAAATGTCACGTTGCTCCTTAAACACACATACTAAGCCAGCTCTCCCCTTCTCTAGCACAGGGGTCTCCAAACGTTTTTGATCATGCACCCCTAGCACAAAAAAAATATTGAACATCCCCTGCACGGAGGAAGCCCCACCCTAGCCCCACCCCCATCCACTCCCACTTCCTGCCCCTGACTACCCCCTCAGAACGCCCCCCCTCCTTGTCCCCTGACTGTTCCATCTTGGAACCCCTGCCACTGACTGCCCCCCAGGACCTCACCCCCTATATAAGCCTCCCTGCTCCTTATCCCTAGACTGCCCCCCTGGGGCCAGGGCTGCAGCCACGACACCCGGCTCCTGGGGCTGGGGCTGCAGCCGCGGTGCCTGGCTTTTCCAGCCGGAGGCTGCAGCCGCGGCGCACGGCCTTTGGTGCCGGTCTGCCACAGTGCCCGGCTCCTCCGCCAGGGCCACTGCGGCCCCCCATGGGTGGTCTCACGCACCTCAGTTTTCAGACCACTGCTCTAGCATGCCTGCGTGATGACTGCAAGTTGAAATGTTAATGAACCAAAACAGATAAGTTACGCTACCTTAAGTATTTCTTATACATGCTCATCTTCTTCCACTGCTGAGGGGGGATTAACTGTTGAACCTATAAATATTCTTCTATAAGGACTTTTAATAAAGTGGCACCAGCCATGGAACCAGGGTGTGGGGTCAGTCTGCATAAGTGCTCAGAAACATCAAATCATATCTGAGCAGATGTTGGCAGATATAACACCTCTCAAAGAGGCTTTAGAGCAGAATATTATTGTTTATAGTGTGTTACAAGTGCACACGATCATTGATTCTAGATTTGAGTGAGGATGAAAATACTGCAAGAAGAGTCTCACTATTATTATTTATTAAGCATTATCAGTTTGTTTGCTGCTCTACAAGATACAGATTTCAAAGTCTCTGCCCCCAAAACCTAACACTCTACAATAGAAATAGGGAAAATATAGGTACCTCGGTCTCTGTGTGTGTGTGTGTGTGTGTGTACACACAAATGGCATGACTTTCCTGCTCACACTCTTATCTCCTCTCTTCAGTTTTCTTTATTATCAATTTAAGCAGCCCACAAACTTTCTTTTAAAGTTTTCTTCTGAGAAAAGGCTGTTTATAGGGTTGCACATTGCAGATTCCTTTAGTATCCTGGGAATTAATTTGAAAAATTTGGCCTGGCTGCCAGGGTAAGCAGAGCAGTACTACCTCTTTATGAATAGACCTGGAAACTGGCAATTTCAGCTCAAGAGCTCTGCTGGGTCCTAGTGTCCTTCTCATATCAGAGACTGTGGCGCAGCATACGCTCCTGAATTAGTTACGTGAGGTAAGAATCAGCCCAAGAGTGCTTTTAAATTACTGCTGGCATTGAAATAGATCATCATGGTTATACTGTGGCATTATTCCTTGGTTTTCTGTTGTAAAAATAAAAGCAGCGATTCCCATTTGAAGGTCATGGAATGGAGGCATCAAAGATTCTTTACTGTATATCCAGTGTGAAGAATTACCTGGGGGAAATTGGTGCATATAGAAATTCATTATGATGTTGGCCTGTGGAACTAGAAGCCCTTCAGAATAATTTGGATGCACCAGGTACAGGAAAAAGTGGTTTTAAATGTTGCTGTGCTGGGTAACCAATGTCACAGAGCAGTTCTTCTAAAACTGTGAGTTCGCTGGCTTATGTTATGAAAGTTCCATTCTCCTCAAGGGAGTTACTTTCACCTTGTCTGTATATGCCAATGCAATTCTGATGTTTACTGAATTCTGAGATAGAGGGAGGGAGAAGCAGGTGCAGTGAAGGTCTTGCTTTGGTAGCAAGTTGGGGCTTTTTGCTTTGTTTTTTTTGTTATATGAGCATAGCAGTTGCCACACACTTATATTAGAGAAGGCAAGGTCAAAGAAATGTGCCTTGTACTTTGAGGAGGATGTGGTGAGTGAGGTTTGTGATGACCCTCGCTTTGGGGGATTTCATTCCAGTCTCAGACTAGCTCCCAGACAAAGTTCTGTCTTGCACATATATGAGCTTCATTCTTATCACAGAGAGTTCCCTTGTGCCAGAGAAGTGTAGTTGTCACTCATGGCCTTTGTCCCAGAGCTACAGAGATATCCTGGGCCCACACCATAAAGTGCACTGAAGATAAAACCCAAGACCTTGAACTTGATTTGAAATTCTATGGGAAACCTGTAGAGAGTCGGGGACAGGTCTGAAGTGTTCATGGTAGGCTGAGTTGCTCAAGAGATGTACTGCAATGTTCTGTAATTGCTGCAGTTTTCTAAGGACAGTGCACCTCATGCCCAGGTATACGACATTGCTGTAGTCCAGCCAAAAGATTAAGATGCAAATTATTGAAGCCAGGTCTCTCTCGGTCAGGATGGGATGGAGTTTCCTGGCCAAGCAGAGATGGTGAGAAGCATTACTTGTGGTGATTGTACTGTGTGTGTGTTTGGGGGTGAGGGAATAAGAAACCCTTTTATGGAAGACCCCTAGTAAAAACTGAGAAACATATAGAGTGCGGCTAGATTAAAAATGGAGGTTTCATTATGAAGGCATATTTAAAGATTCTAATACAATTGAGGAGGTGGCAGAAAAGCAGTTGAATTAACCAGTCAGTGGGAGAGATTGTGTGAAACTGATTTAGATTATAATAACAGCACTTAGTGATTTGTGTTTTCAAAGCACTTTACAAAAGTTAATAATTCCTAAAGTAGTTAGTGAAAGTGCTGCTATAAAGGGAAACAACTATCACTGATGTAGGCCCAATCCTACTAGCTCTCTGTATGCTCAAGTCCTTCTGTAGTTAAGGACAGTCCTGCACTGGTGGGTTTCCAGGATCATGTGCTTTATACAGTTTTATTAACAAAGATCATTTAACTTGCTTGGATGCATCAGTGGTGAAGCAGAGTTTTGTTGATTATAACTATAGACATGTAATGGAAATGGCAGCATATTCAAAATGTGCCCGTTTGTCAGACCTTCAATGCTTAATACATAATTTATCAAGTGTCAAACATTACTGCAAGTCTACGAGTGCAGAGATAAATCTATAGCAACACCACCGCTCTCAAATCCACAGATTTAGTTTTTGCCAAAGAACAACATTAACCATACACAGTTCATCTAAATTTAGCTAGCCAAATTTTGGGCCTTTTGGTCCTTATACACAGCAAAAAAGTACCATAAACACTGCTCTATTAACCGTTCATTTGCAGCCTAGAATCCACTCGAAGCAGAGCAGATTAGGGTTCTAGATATATCCACAATTATCTCTGTCAAACTTCCCTGCCATTAAGCTGTGAAACCAGGAGCTGATGCTGTTTACAAAGCGTTGGTCCCAGTGTAATGCCAATAAGTTCACTTGCAGTGTATTACTTAGTCACTAGAATTATGTACTGAATAGTACTCCAGACAAGGTGTGGTCCTCTCCAGCTCTCTCCACTCTGCCTCTACTTCAGTGCAATGAGACACTCTGATCAGGGAGAGGAGGAGGCAGGGACAGTTGGCTGAGTGAAGAAAGTAGCTTGACATCCTTTAATGACAAGAAGTCAGAGTAATATTTTAAATCCCTGCTCTGTGACAACTGCCTGACTGGGGAACTGGGGAGAATGAGTGGGAAGAGGTGCCCTATAGCAACTGACCTGGCCTGAGGTGTGGTACCTCAAAAATGTCTACATTAAAAGGTGTTCTTCTCAGCAGTGCAAGGACTGGTGGCAGGGGAAGGCACAAAGGGATCACTTGGGAATAGTGATCATAATATAATAACATTTAACATTTCTGTGGTGGGAACAAAACCTCAGCAGCCCAACACTGTGGACTTTAATTTCAGGAAGGGAAACTATGCAAAAATAAGGGGGTTAGTTAAATGGAAATTTATAGGTAAAGTGACTAGAGTGAAATCCCTGCAAGCTGCATGGACACTTTTCAAAGACACCATAATAGAGGCACAACTTAAATGTATACCCCAAATTAAAAAAACAAAGTCAAAGAACTAAAAAAGAGCCACCGTGGCTTAAAAACCGTGTAAAAGAAGCAGTGAGAGATAAAAAGGCATCTTTTAAAAAGTGGAAGTCGAATCCTACTGAGGTAACTAGAGATGAGCATAAACACTGCCAAATTAAGTGTAAAAATGTAATAAGAAAAGCCAAAATGGAATTTGAAGAACAGCTTGCCAGAAACTCAAAAGGTAATAATAAAATGTTTTTAAATATGTCAGAAGCAGGAAGCCTGCTAAACAACCAGTGGGGCCCCTGGATGATAGAGATACAAAAGGAGCACTTAAAGATGATAAAGTCATTGCGGAGAAACTAAATGAATTCTTTGCTTCGGTCTTCATGGCTGAGGACATTAGTGAGATTCCCAAACCTGAGCCGTCTTTTGTACGTGACAAATCTGAGGAATTGTCACAGATTGAAGTGTCACTAGAGGAGGTTTTGGATCTAATTGATAAACTTAACTGTAACAAGTCACCGGGACCAGATGGCATTCACCCAAGAGTTCTGAAAGAATTCAAATGTGAAATTGCGGAACTATTAACTAGGGTTTGTAACCTGTCCTTTAAATTGGCTTCTGTACCCAGTGACTGGAAGATAGGTAATGTAATGCCAATATTTAAAAAGGGCTCTAGAGGTGATCCCGGCAATTACAGACCGGTAAGTCTAACGTCCATACCGGGCAAATTAGTTGAAATGATAGTAAAGAATAAAATTGTTAGGCACACAGAAGAACATAAATTGTTGGGCAAAAGTCAGCATGGTTTCTGTAAAGGGAAATCATGTCTTACTAGAGTTCTTTGAAGGGGTCAACAGACATGTGGACAAGGGGGATCTAGTGGACGTAGTGTACTTAGATTTTCAGAAAGCCTTTCACAAGGTCTCTCACCAAAGACTCTTACATAAATTAAGTTGCCATGGGATAAGAGGGAAAATTCTTTCATGGACTGAGAACTGGTTAAAAGACAGGGAACAAAGGGTAGGAATAAATGGTAAATTTTCAGAATGAAGAGGGGTAACTAGTGGTGTTCCCCAAGGGTCAGTCCTAGCACCAATCCTATTCAACTTATTCATCAATGATTTGGAGGAAGGGGTAAACAGTGAGGTGGCAAAGTTTGCAGATGATACTAAACTGCTCAAAATAGTTAAAACCCAAGCAGACTGTGAAGAACTTCAAAATGATCTCACAAAACTAAATGATTGGGCAACAAAATGGCAAATGAAATTTAATGTGGATAAATGTAAAGTAATGCACATTGGAAAAAATAACCCCAACTATACATACAATATGATGGGGGCTAATTTAGCTACAACTAATAGGAAAAAGATCTTGGAGTCATTGTGGATAATTCTCTGAAGATGTCCATGCAGTGTGCAGCGGCAGTCAAAAAAGCAAACAGGATGTTAGGAATCATTAAAAAAGGGATAGAGAATAAGACGGAGAGTATCTTATTGCCCTTATACAAATCCATGGTGCACTCACATCTTGAATACTGTGTACAAATGTGGTCTCCTCATCTCAAAAAGAATATACTGGCATTAGAAAAGGTTCAGAGAAGGGCAACTAAAATGATTAGGGGATTGGAACGGATCCCATATGAGGAGAGATTAAAGAGGCTAGGACTTTTTAGCTTGGAAAAGAGGAGACTAAGGGGGGATAGGATAGAGGTATATAAAATTATGAGTGGCACGGAGAAAGTGAATAAGGAAAAGTTATTTACTTGTTCCCATAATAGGAGAACTAGGGGCCACCCATTGAAATTAGTGGGCAGCAGGTTTAAAACAAATAAAAGGAAGTTCTTCTTCACACAGCGCAGAGTCAACCTATGGAACTTCTTGTCTGAGAAGGCTGTGAAGGGTAGGACTATAACAGGGTTTAAAAGAGAACTGGATAAATTCATGGAGGTTCAGTCCATTAATGGCTATTAGCCAGGCTGGGTAAGGAATGGTGTCCCTAGCCTCTGTTTGTCAGAGTGCGGTGATGAATGGCAGGAGAGAGATCACTTGATCTTTACCTGTTAGGTTCACTCACTCCAGGGCACCTGGCATTGACCACTGTTGGTAGACAGGATACTGGGCTAGATGAACCTTTGGTCTCACCCAGTACGGCCTTTCTTATGTTCAGGTTGCTTGTTATCACGGTGGCTATGTTCTTCCAAAGCTGCATCAAGTGCCAAACAGCTGGTCTTGAAGACCTGGCTCACATATTTATTACAAACAGGGCCAACTCCAGGCACCAGCATCCCAAGTGCGTGCTTGGGGCTGCCAACATTGGGGGGTGGTACGCAGTCCATGATTTGGGCAGCGTGCTGCTTCTTCTTTCGGCAGCATGTCTGCGGCAGGTCCCCGAATTCAGGTTTGTTTTGGGTTTTTTTTAGCCGCTTGGGGCGGCAAAAAAGCTGGAGCCGGCTCTGATTACAAAGCATTGATTCTACAAGTTCTTGCTCAGTGCACATCAGGGGGTGGGTTTCCGTTGCACTCTAACGCATATAGCAGAGGCAACACATGAGTGTAAATCAGCCCGCCTACTCATTGAGGGCTCGCTTATGCAGGGTGTATGTGCTTCTGAGATGTTCTGAGCAACCTTATTTCTTATGGATCAATGCCCTAACAGAAAAAGCACAAAATGAAGTATTAGTTAATATCTGCTACAGACCCTCAACTCATGCTAGGAGACAGGAGGATTGGCTCCTTATGCACCTATTTATCATCATGTGTAGGGGCAAAACAAATGTCTTTTATCCACTTTATTATCGCACAGACAGTAGCCTGTCCGGTGTCAATGCATCTTTCCTGTTGGGCAGGATACAACACCTTTTGTTGGAGATGAGCTCTTTACACTAATTAATGTCTCTCTCCTGTCTGGTGATTTACATAGTAAAAGAGGCATACAATACATCCACTCAAGTATTATCTTACAGTATGAGATACAGAGGTTAGAAGTGAGATTAATTCATGCAGCAATTCACAAGCATTCAATAAAATCTAAACAGTAACTACATTCTTATAATTCTAATACCTGTTTTATCAGTACTGACAAACAGGTAAACCAGACTGATTCCAGCTATTTGTCAATATTCAATTGAGGCCTGGGAACCTCAGCATGAGCTTGCACCTGGTCTGCCAGCATTACATCCATAATTATAAAACCTGCCTAATCGTGATAAACTCAAGGAGCTTGAGAGAATGTTAAGGGGTAACTTGTTCTTATGGGGGAAACAAATATTTAATGATGGGTTCTTCAGTCTAGCAGGAAAAAGTATAACTTGATCCAATGACTGGAAGCTGAAGCTAGACAGCGTCAGGCTAGATATAAGGCATACCTTTTGAACAGTTCAAATAATTACTCATTGGAACAATTTACTAAGGGTCACAGTGGATTCTTTGTCACTGATCATTTTTAAATGAAGACTGAATGTTTTCTAAAAGCTATGCTCTGGGAATTATTCTGGGGAAGTTCTATGGCCACTGCTATATAGGAGGTCAAGCGAGGTGAGTACAAGAATCCATTCTGGCCTAGGAATCTATGAACTCACAATGAAATCAGAGTGAGCTGGTGTTGTAGGAAAAGTCAGCACCTGGCAGTATCAAATCCTACATGATATAAGGTCTGAAGCCTCTTTTGGCAGCTTCTTTCTCCCTGTCAAGAGAGATATAGAGGGCTAAAAAAACATATCAGGTGAGCACAGAATGGGTGTGTCTAAGGAAACGGAAGTGTAAGTATGATCTTGAGAATGTACAATAAAGCCTTAGCTATACAATTTATTATTATCATTAGTAATAATAAAGATTTAAATTTATGTAGCATCTAGGAGCCAAGCAGGTTGGGGGCCCATTGCAATAGGCACAGTACAAAAATATAGTAAGTTATAGATCCTTCCCTTTAATCACTTCTCTCTTCGATGTTACTCCTGCTAAGGGGCAAGAATAATTTTGCAGCTATGCAGCACACATTCTCTTCCTGCTCATTGATTTGCATCATCCACTGTATCTTGAACCTGCATCGTGCAGGATCAAACCCAAAGTGATGGGGTAAGCTATTTACAATACACAATTATGACATGAGCTGCCAGAGGATTTAATAATTGGGAAAGTTCTTCATTTGTATGAGTCATAGTTATGGTTAATGAAATTGTACCTATGTATAAGTAGTGCATGCTGAGAAATTTATAAGATAAGAGTTTAAAAATAAATAAAAGAATACTTTTCTTTTTATGGATCATTTGAGTTGCAGAGAAAAATGATGGATTTTACCTACCTAGATTAAGTTCATAAGAACATGTCTTAATAGCTAGCAAAGGCCTTCCACACACATAATACTCTGCTTAACTATATGAAGGTGTCTGACTCCCTGGAAGTCTCACTTTCACATTTGCAAGCTCTTTACTCTTATAATGTAAGCTCTTATGGGCATAGAACTACAAACAAGGTGTTAAAATGATGAATAATTGTTTTCACAGACCATATAAATTAAGCTCTTCATTTTTCTGTGACCTTGCTTCTGTAAATAGGTAGGATCACCAGGATTGCATTTGACATTTAATCTTTGCCAACTTTACTTCCTGATTGTTCCATTTAAGCAGTTTAATACTTCACAGGGGAGGAAGAGGATTTGTACCACACATCTTCATAGGGGAGGAAGAGGATTAAGAATCCACCTCACAGCGCTCTGCAGGCTACCAGGACACTGGAGCAGCAGTAAGTGAGTGGCGGGGGGCGGGCGGGGGGAGGCAGAGAGTGTGTGGGTATGGGCAGTCGTGACTCCACCCCAACATGGTGGCCAGCACAAGTGAATTCAGACAAGTGGTGGTGTAATATTCAGCAACAAATTACTGCTCTTCACTTCTGGGACCAGTGGGAGGAAAGAACAGTATTTACACACTGCCCACTGATCAGGGCTTTCCCTGGCCTTCAGAACAAACTCTGTACTTTTTGTTCAGAGGCAAACACCTTGGAACAAAAAGAAATATAATAGAAATGTAATAGAAATTGCAATTAGAGGCCACATTAAAGCTGTTTAGACCTTCTCAGTAATATGGAAGAAACAGAATGATTTCCTCATTTGAAAGAAGAGCTACAAGATGTAACAAATTATTAATAACTCAAGGGAACATTGCAACCACTCTTATCTGATGTGTTGCCATGAGGCTATGTTAGCTTCTAATGCAAGCCTTCTAGGTCACTGTGTTCCATAACTTCCGTCTTCAATGCGCTATGCGCTGGTTACTTGAATACCTCTCTGTATGCGCATTGCTTATTTTATAAATTACTAATTCTAAGGGCTGGTAAATGAAGATTCTCAGCTCAAAACGAACAAATGTTGTAGTAATATGGGAGATGAGCTATGGGTGGGGATGACATGAGTGTCATTTCTAATATTTTGTATAACAAACTTTAAAATGAAACAGATTCAGAGGAAAATAGTTGATATCAGATGGTGGCTAGTCCAGGGCAGGTGCACAGGGCTGGGCCTCGGAGCAAAGACCCTTTCCCCACTTTCGCTTCATCAGTCAGAGCACCCTCACTAGCTGAAAACAAGACTAGTCGTGACAGCTGCCCCAGCCTCCTCACGAGAGATGAGCAGTGGAACAACTTTGCCAGAAAAGTGACTGGGGGCACATTGACCCCCAGAATGTTGTGTCCTGCCCTTTCTGCCAGTAATATGAGTGCCCCCAAGAGCCTTCCCCAAATTCCTTCTCCAGAACTCTGCTCTAAGTTTGAGTCCCCGCCCTATGCATCGTTTTAGCAATGGCCTCTCCAAACCCATCCATAGTTTCCCTCAAGACATCCTGAGGTTGTGACACCCCACCCCAGCTCCTGTGTCTTTCCCTACTCTGCACCCCATGTTCCCTGTTCAAACCAGGCTCTTTTCCCTATATTTCACCCCTCTCAATGTCCCCAGTAGTCCTTCTCCCCACCCAAGATTCTCCTAGCCCCTTCTACGTCATCTCCAGTCCCCTGAACCTCCTTCATTGGTGGGGGAGGGCACTTGAGATAGGTAGGACAGGGGTCAGTCCATTTCTTCCTGGAGCCCATCTCTGCCCAGCTGATTTGCAGGGAAAGTGTCTTAAGCTGCACTGAACAGTAGCCTCAGACAGTTCTTTTTTCCAACTCCAAGTAGGGGCTAAAATTTAAAGGAGAAGGACATGTGTGTCCATACTTCTTCCAAGAAAATTACAACCACTGGGACAGGAGAAAGTTGGAAGAGGGATCCTCCAAAAAGTGGCAAGCACTGGGAGCCACACTACATCCCTGCAATGAACATGGTAGTGTATGCTCTGATCCATGCTTCACTGCTGCTTCAGGAGATATTGCCTGTGACACACAAAGCCTCCAGGAGCTCCTGCTGGGCAACGCTCTTCTACATGCTTTTTGCTGCTTGGCCATGGCTTTACAATTACAGTCCAGCTCCTGGGATGCAACAGATGCAGGTGTTTCCCAACAGATAGATTTCATCACAGATGCAGAACACAAAAAAATAAAAGAATTTGTACACTGTGAAACTTTTTAAAACATGCCAGACTCTGTGTGTACCTGTTCTGTCCTGAAATTTAATAAAATCAAGATAAATTATGTTAAAAGTAAGTTATTATCTAGAGAAACAGTGAAAATGAGCATTGCTTTTTGACATGGCTCTGCAACACATTTCAAGTACGTAAGCTGTCATAACATACAGTTCTGACTATAACATGCTGTAAAATGTTCATGCATAAATAGTCCCCATTTTGAATTCAGATTCATTATGTTAAGGGTCTTCATTGACAGACCTGAATGTATATTAATATATGTGAGGACATGTAATGATTTTGCAGAAAGAAAAGACACTATGTTTCCTGAATGCAAAAGTGTATCTTTGTGTGTTTAACATCCAGTCAGGAATAGATTGCTTTTTTGTTTGTTTGGCAATTTAAACTCAAAATCAGGTAAGCCTGGGTTTAACTTGTTTTGTTACCAGTTCAAACTCAGACAATGTTCATAAATTATTAAACCAGAAAGGATCATTGTGGTCATCTAATCTGAGCACCTGAAGAACACAGGCCACCGTTTCCCTGATTTCGTTCCTGTTTGAATGACACACATCTTTCTGAAAAACATCCAATCTTGAAAAAGGTACATATGAAACAGACAAAAGTCAAAGCTATAAACTTCTGATCTGTGGTCAGACACATTAGGCATTGTGCCACTGGTCCCAGAAGACCCAGTGAACAAAGGCCCTCTGGCACTAGAAACAGAACCTGGTGCCCAGGGGCAGTTCATGACCCATTTCCTCCAACCATCAATAACCTGAGTTCAGTGTTGGACAAACTTGAACTGATTTACAATTTGGAATTGAACTAATACAAAATGTGCAGTTTCAATCATTCTAAACAAAATAATATGAACTGTGAAAATCTCAGCTGAGATTCACATTGACATTTTGGCTATATTTGAACCAACACCTCAAAAACAAATGTTGACAAAGGGGAACATTGTAAATCCTCTGGATCAAAACAGAAGAAGATACTCCTCCCTGTTTCAGCATGGGTGGCAGTGGGGGAATTCGATAAGACCATCAGGAGGATAGTCAGTTCTTGGGAGGGGGAGGAGAAAACTAATTTACAGGCATGCTGGAGCCTAGCCATTCCCCATGCCTCAAAGTGCACATGGGAGTGTGCCTAGAATATGGTGGGTGTGTGTGTGTGGCTTTTCTGCCTCTCATTGGCCAATTTGAGGGAGGGGGGAATAGGAGAGCCAATTGACTTTCATGACACTCTCATCCCCCAGTTAAAGCTTTCCTTGGCATCCGGTAGGAGAAAAGCAGCAGCTGACGATGAGCAAAGCTTCCCTGAAAGGGGTTAGGCTGCTGGCCACCCTGAACCATAAAAGGATCCAGCAGCAGTTCTGGGGAAAGCCCAATCTCCAATTAAGCATAACGCTCTGTTATGGTCTTACCCTCAACAAGACAGATGGGTCTTATATATGAAGGGAGTTTTGGTAGGTTTATGAGGGACAATTTATATGATGTGTGGGTGGAAAATTTACATTCTGTTAAAGGATTCCAACCAGTAGATTGGCAGGGGAGTGGGGCTGGGGATTTAGGAAAAGGTAACAGCTAAAAGAGCAGGGAGATCTCTTGAGATTAATAATGCCAAACCTATGGCTATCCAACCAGGGCATGATACGTAAAAAAGCTAAGGGAGAATACAGGATTTATCTTACCCTTGTGGCTTCTCTGAACAATACTGACCTTCAGTTGTGTTCTGTTTGGTATATCTCATTTGATGAGGCGGTAGCCATCATTCAAGGATGTGGCTTAGAGGCATGGTTAGCAAAATGTGGCATTTAAGTATATATTGAAGTTACTTGCTTTTAACTCGCTGGGTTTTCAGTTTGAAGGTTTTTATTATTTTGACAAGGCCATGTCTAGGCCTTTCAATGGTTGTTCCACATTGTGGTCAGCCGCTGAAAGGTTTAGTGCAAGGGTCAGCAACCTTTCAGAAGTGGTGTGCCGAGTCTTCATTTATTCACTCGAATTTAAGGTTTTGTGTGCCAGTAATACATATTAATGTTTTTAGAAGGTCTCTTTCTATAAGTTTTTAATATATAACTAAACTGTTGTTGTATGTAAAGTAAATAAGGTTTTTAAAATGTTTAAGAAGCTTCATTTAAAATTAAATTAAAATGCAGAGCTCCCCAGACCAGTGGCCAGAACCCAGGCAGTGTGAGTGCCACTGAAAATCAGCTTGCATGCCGCCTTTGGCATGCATGCCACAGATTGCCTACCCCTGGCTTAGTGCCATATTGGAATGGAAGTAGTGAGGTGCCAGGTTGCACAAGGAAGTTCACTATCTTGATGACTTCCTCTTTGCAGTGAAATATGCATTGAGTGAATGCACCTACCTGTTTCAGGAGATGGCTTTGGCCACAGAAAAGGTAGAAAGCCCAACACAGAAGTTAATGTACTTGGGAACTGAGTTAATAGATTCACAGTTTTAGGCCAGATGGGACCATTAGAACAACTAGTTTGACTTCCTGTATATCACAGCCAGTGAATTTCAGACACTTTATTGAGCCTAGTAACTTGTGTTTAACTAAAGCACAGCTTGTATTAAGCTAACATATATCTTTAAGAAAGATCTGAAGACATCATGAGATGGAGAATCCATCACTTTCCTTGAAAGTTTGGTTGCGCTGGTTATTCGTCCTCACCGTTAAAAATTTGTGTCCAATTTGAATTTGTCTGGCATTAGCTACCTGTCAATGGTTCTTGTTCTGCCTTCCTTTACTAAATTAGAACCTTTTTGTACTTGGTATTTTCTTCCCACAATGGTTCTTCTACACTGTAATAACATGCTCACTCTTTTTTTCATAAGCTAAACAGATCAGTCTCTCTTAGACTAACTGTAAGGGATCTTGTCCAGCACTTAATTTCTGTGGCCTTTTTCTACAATTTGTCCTATTTTTCAACATCCTTTGTAAAATGTGGACACTAGAACTACATGCCATAGCCCAGGACTAGTCTCACTATATACAGAGAGAAAAAACCCAAACCATCTCTGTACTTCTACTCATTACTCCCCTGTTTATACATCCAAAGATCACAGTAGCCTTTTTTTTTGATCACACTCTCACTCTAGGAGCTCATTTTAGTTGCATGTCCACTATGACCCCTGAATCTTTTTGAGAGTCACTGCTGTCCAAGATACAGTCCCCCAGACTATAGGTGTGGTCTGCATTTCTTGTTCCTCAATGTATAACTTTGCATTTGGCGGTACAGAAATGAATTTTGCTTGAATGGGCCTGGGTTTCCAAGCAATTCAGATAAGCCTGCATGACTGCCCTGTCCTTATTATTTCCCTTTCCAAAACTGTGTCATCCACAAATTTAATTCCATATTACTGATGAAAATATTTAGTAGCTTCAGCCTAGTACTAATCCCTGCAGAACCTCTCTAGAAACATCCCCAGTCAATTGTGAAATCAGTCAGTTCTTAATCATTTAATCTGTGCTCTATTCATATTGCTAATTTTTTAAATTAGAATGTCATGCAATACTCTATATTACATCTATGCATTTACTTTTATTCACCAAACTTGTACTCCATCAAAGAATTAAATCAGTTTTTTTGACAAGACCTATTTCCTATAAAACCATGTTGACTAGCATTAACTATATTCCTATCTTAATTCTTTACCAACTGAATCCCGTATCAGCTTTTCCATTATTTTGCCTGGGACTGATGTCAGACTACCCATAGTTAAATAGGAGTTAAATATGGGGTGGGCAAAAGTACTTGCCTATTTCAAGACATGGCACTGGACACAGAAAAGACAAAAGGCCCACCAGAGAAGTCAATATACTTGTGAGGTAAATCCATTGATTCATAGCATTTCAGGCCAGAAGGAACTACTGGAACAACCCAGGTCATCATGCTTGCCCTTTTTGTATATTGGTACAACTTTAGCACTTTCAGTCTAGAATTTCTCCAGCATTTCAAGATTTATTAAAAATTAACACCAGTGGGCCAGAGATAATCCCCTTTTTTAGGACTCCTAGGTCAAGTTATCTGGGCCTGCTGATTTAAAAATGTTTATCCCTCACAGATGTTGTGTAACATCCTCATCAGTAACTAATGGATTGGAAAGTACTTTATCATCCTCAAAATATACAAGTATAAAATCCTGGGGCTAATATACCTGTTTCTCACTACTTTCCTATAGCCATCTGACTTTGCCCCATCGTATAGCCACCAGGCAGTAGGGTGGGGTTTGCACCAGATTTATAGCTGGCACCCTATTGGCCAGTGTCCACTAGGGAGAGAAGCTAAAAGGACCAGCTCCTAGAGGTAAACGATACCTGGGACATGGCTGGTGGACCTATTGCCTGTGAAGAGAAGGAGGGACCTGAAGTCTTCTTAGGACTTAGGCCCTATTGATGTTCTCTTCCACCTCACAGGAAAGCTTCAAAAGTGAGCTAAGTCCTAGGGGCAGGCTGAAAGTCTACACCTAATTATTGAGGATATGCTGGGAGTTCCATAACCACACACTGGACCTCATTAAACAGCTGGCATGGTGGTGGGGGGAAGAGGGAGGCTAGCATCCCTCCCATTGTTAATTTAACAAAGTTACAGCTCACCACTTCCATCCATCACTGTGCCTCTTTCATTCACTTGTGTATCATGATCAATGTCTGCCTGACTCCCTGCAAAACAAAAGCACTGAATTTTTCATAGCTGCAGTACTGAACTCTTTGCTTATATGACAGACTGCTTGTGGCACTATCTAGAAGGGGTTTATCTAGGCAGAAATGTGACATTAAAAAAACCTAGTAGCTTAGTGTTATAGTAGTAGGCCAGTTTAGATGCAGTCTATGAAATAAGTCTCCAAAAGGAGAAAGTTTTGAAATGCTGACCTTGAAGCAGTATCAGAAGTCCTAGCAGGATTTTCTAGTTAGAGGACTGAGAAATACGTGTGGCTGTGCCAAAATGCTGTAAAATAATTTCTCACTGTGACAATTTTTCTGGCTTGCATATATGATTGAATTTCCAGAATGACCACGTTATTGCCTGTATCTCGTGAGGCAGATGGAAATGGATACCTTGAGCCAGACTTATGGGGAGATTTCAAAAAATGTAATTTGTGGAGTTGACCATCCTGTTAAACTTTCTGTTACTGTGCAACCCATTTGTTCAATTGTATTACTTACAATTTACTATCAATGAACTAATCAAAGTGTTCAGTTATACATCCATGTAAGTTGCTTTTTGAGAGCTATTACACCCTTGAGACAACATTCTCAGAAGCCATCTTTTTCTAGTGTCAAATGCACAGTTATCAGTACAATTCAACCAATTCCACTGAAGGGAGGAGTTTATGCTTTAGTACACAATCACTCTAACCAGTACTGGGGCCACATCCTTAGCAGGCGTACATCAGCGCAGCTCCAGTGACTTAGTGGAGCTATGCGGATTTAGACCAGCTGAAGATCTGGTGGACTGTATTCGTACATATAAAGAAACCAGGGTTGATTTAACAAAATTGTTGGAGAATTTCAACTTTTAGCAACATTCTAAGTCTTTCAGTGAAAAGAAGTTTTTTTTTGCTCCAACCTACACAGATTATTTGAAGTTTTAGGCACTTGGGAAAAGGGTTCAGATCACCAACAAGTTATATTGGCTACTGAAAACACATTCTGTTCTCTGCCTGTCCTTTACCTTACAGAAATTCATGTTCTATACCAGAGGTAGGCGAACTATGGCCTGTGGGCCACATCTGGCCCGTGGGACCATGCTGCCTGGTCCTTGTGCTCCCAGCCAGGGAGGCTAGCCCCTGGTTTCTCTTCTGCTGTCCCCCTTGCCCTGCAGCCTCAGCTTGCCGTGCTGTGGCTGGCAGCAGCATGGCTGCCAGTCCTGCTGCTCTGAGTAGCATGGTAAAGGTGGAGGGAACAGAGGGGTTGGATAAAGGGCAGGGACTCCTGGGGGGCAGTCAGGAGACAGGTAAAAGGTGCGGTTGTATAGGTGTAGGAGTTCTGGGGAGGCCTGTTAGGGGGCAGGGGTGTGGAT